>PVHY01033904.1:0-10800 GCA_004024945.1 Uropsilus gracilis
AACCAGGCCCGACCCTGCTTAGCTTCCGAGGTCAGATGACATTGGGCGCGTTCAGGGTGGTATGGCCATAGACGAGTCTGTTAAAGTCTTAATGAGATTAATTAGTAATTAAGGCCCTCAAGGTAAAAATGATTGCTTAATCAATTGTGGTTGATTCACAAATCTGTGAATGTGGTGAAATGGTATGGAACTATACTAATGTATTTATGCTAGCTTAGGTATTATATCATATTTAACTTAAGATATGTATATGTGTGTGTGTTTGTGTGTACACACACAAATACATAGGGGCTCTGAGTAAAGAGTCCATAAATCTTTCTGTACTATTTTTACAACTTCTTGTGAGTTTAATTATTTTAAAATAAAGTTTTTTTGGATTAAAATAAAAGAATTGCCATGCAACAGAATGCTGAAGCTTATGGCAGGATTCTTTTAAAAGGTTATTGCCAATATCTGTGTTACTGATAAGGAAAATTATTTGTTGAATGAATGGCTGACCAAATCAAGGACTGAATGAGGAGTTAGCTATAATAGCAATATGCAACAGAAAGAATGCAACAGAAAGAACAGGTGGACATTGTGGAAATAGCCCAAGGATTTGATGGCATGGTGTCATGAGGTGTTAGGATGACTCCAAGCTAACATAGTAGAGATTAGTGTAATGTTCCTGGTGTTAAGGGATATAGAAATAGGAATATGTTTTTGGCATAGAGTAGTGCAATAGTAAATGAATAATTTGTTATCAGTGAGAGCTGGTGGGCCAGTGGAGATAGGCAATGGACAAGTTCAATTATTAGGTTGTGTTCAATAGGTTATGGTTGAAATATATAATCAAATAACCACATAACAGTAACATTTAAAACTGTAAAAGAAGATTGTTAGAACACAGAATGTGAATGAGAAGACCCAGGAAAATTGATCTCTGAATTTTTCATAACTCTGAATACGTTACCTAACCTTTCAATGACTTTTTTCTCTACCATAAAATACAAGAAGGACATCGTAGTACATCTCTCATGAGATTGTTGTGAAACTTAATGAAATTATCTATATAAATTGCATAGTTCTTGGCACCAGTAAACACTACAGGTTAGCAATTTTATTACTCTTTAATCACTTTGGTTATACCTATACATTGATTAAATTAGAACTGAATAATATTTTTAGAACTTGTATTGAATGTTCAAAATTAAGTGATCTTACTAATGATACTTTTATTTCTTAAAATTAGAGCTTTTTGGTTTTTGGAGGTCTGGTCAGAGTGTTGGAACTAATTTTTGTGATAATTGCTTAACTCCGTTTTAAGGTGTTTCTGTAGAGAGCTCTTGCTTTTCTTGATTATAAATACTTCTATACTGCAAACTTTGATTTAGGAGCTAAACCTTTACTTTTCTCCTTTGTTTATTATATAATACTTTCATCTTTTGGTACTTAGAAGGAAACTCTTGTATGATTAGGTTTGAGAGCAGGGTAAATGAGTGATGATGGTACTTGAACCGAATCAAATTCTTGACAGATTTCTTATGATCATCATGGGCCAAAGGGACCCAGTTGTAGCTGGCATCTGTTTCATTTCTCTTTCAGGTTTATTATGCTCTCTGTCATTTGGGGGAGCCAAAGCACTGTGCTATAGCTTCCATTGAGTGTAGAAGGGAAGAAATACAGGAACAAGTTGCTTTGCATGCTTTGCAAGTGCTTTGTTTCTTTTTGCTTTAACAGTAAATGGTTAGAAGGGTTTGTTAAATTGCAGATGACTATAACTGTTAGGTATTTATACTCCTAGAATTTAAACTTTGTGCTTTTGCATTTTAGTTGTTCCATTGATAATTAAAGGATTAGAACAAGTTAGTATTTTCAGTTGAATATGTGTAATATCACATCAACGTTGTACTAGTTTCACCAAATTAGACTGTTGTGTTCTTGTCTGATTGAGACCCATATGAAAACCCTAAAAAAGAAACACACATAGAACAGCTCTTGGAATAGAAGCTTGATTTTTTTTTTCTGCCATTGAACCAACTAATATTTCCCAAGTGCCTGTAAGTGCAAAACACTTTAAATTGTATTACAAATATTGTCAGTTGAGCAGGTCCTTAAAGAAACAATTTTAGTACTATTTGGTTGATTGGTGTATATCAGAACTATTATCTGGGCTCACAAGGTACAGGGTGATAGGGATGTAATCAGATCTGCATACCATCAGAATTTGGATTTGGAAAGAATAGCTATTTGTTTTTTGTTTTTTTTTTTTAAATCTTGTCTTGGTTTTAATTTAGTTTGTTATAGTATTTAAAATGATTGGAATCCACTTTAGTCCCCCCCCCCGCCTTTTTTTTTTGAGACTAAGTCTCGCTATTTTTGCCCGTGGAGCCGCAGGCTCTTGTTTCCCCCGGGGCCACAGACTCAAGCAATCCCCAGCCTCAGCTTCCCAGGTAGCTGGGATTACAGGCACACGCCACCACGCCCAGCTATATTTTTTTGGAACTAGGTCTCGCTAAGTGACCTCAGCAGGTCACTGGGGTTTCCTAGGCTGTCGCTTACAAGCATGCTCCACCATGCCCGGCCCACTGTAGTATCCCTTTTAAATATAACTTTGGCATGATTATTTTTCTTTTTATTGACCACGTCACATAGGCATATGTGAGTGTGGAGCACGTGCACATGTGCACACAGAAAAAGAGTTAAAGTTTGGGTAGTATTTATAGCAGGATAAAGATGATTTATTTGACGTTTTTAGTAGGTTACTATTTGTACTAATAAAAAAAGTCTACTTTGATTTTTACTTTTTTTTTTTTTGGTAGAAGGATTAGTTCTAGAGCAGGCTTGACTCCAAAATAGGGTCTTCATTAGAAGCTGGGTTTAGTCTATGTTAGAAATGATATGACTTCTCTACCATACCTTAAGCTCTATTTATTACTTGACTCTTGTTTATGAAAGCCCAGAGTTACTTGCTTTTATTTTGTTAGCTAATGTGATGTTTGGATCTGTTAAGAGAGAATATTAAAAAAATAAGTCATCACTTTTGTGTGTGAGAGAATGAATGTAGTTCCTGTAGAGAAAGGAATGTCTGGCTTGCTTTGTTGTCACAGCACCTTTGCTACTTTATTGTCCTCTGGTTTTTCTTTGTCTAACAAAGAAAATTGACAGATTACTTATTTTTTTATGAGTGTCTTTCTTTAAAACTGTATGATGGAATATCTTGTGAGATTAACCTTGACTGCAACACTGAATGACAAAGTATGTAAAGAAACTCCTTTCCTTGCTTCTTTTCTTCTTTCTCCTATTCCTTTTTCTTAAAAATATGCATTTGAATCTAGTTTGGGTAAAGATGACCTCTGGGGGAGTTGTCGGAGAAAATGGAAATAAAATATTTTCCTTCTCTTCTGAGTATTATGTTCATTTTCTCCAAATGACAAAAATAGCCTACATGTTGTAGAGTGCTAGGTTTTAGCAAATTAAACTGAACTTAATTGTATTTATTTTTATAGTATATGTGGTAAAATTAGATAATTAATAAAAATTCACAGGAATTTCTAAGTAATAAATTCACCCTGTTTCACCTTTTTAAACCATAGAAGCATAATTTGCCTAAATTATGCAAAATTCTAATTAAAGGTTTAATTTGCTAATCATCTCAGTTTGATTAGAGGCAGATGCTGATTATCTGCACAAGTCTAAATGGACCTTTCAAAGATGGCTTTCATTATTTAAAATCAGCTTGTCAAACTAATTAAGACACAAACTTAAGGAATAACAAATACCAGTAGTTATCTATAGACTCTCAGTGTAATGTGGTCCAGGATAAATCACAAATGCTGTACACCAAAGGCTTGATGTATACGTCATTGTGATTTTCTGTATCCTCAAAGTTTAAGAGCTGAACTTTGGCTCTTTTACTGAGCTCATTAGATTCTTTAGTCATAATGTTGCTGGTCTTTTGGGTCTCTGACTTTTTTCTTGCCTCTTTTTATCTCCTGTTGTGAGTCAGATACCACAACGGAGCCAAGATAATCCTGTGTGTGCATTCAAACCATGCATGTGAAACTGTGAAACATGGACAGGGATGCCAGGCTCTCCCTTTGGTGCCAGAAACTTCTCTCTACACATCTGAGCTGTGGGAGGGAACATCCAAAAGTTGTGGTTCTGTATAATGTCAGGAAGCATATTTTAGGCCAGTAACTGAGCAAAAATTTGGATCCATGATCCCCAGCTGTTGTAATTGTCTTTTTTTTTTGTTGTTGTTTTGTTTTTAAAGAGCAAACTATATATAAATTGGTCTGTGAATAACTTAGGACTGATATAAGGTTAAGACTAGGGAAACCAAGACAGAAACTGCTTTACCCTCTAGCTGTCTATTTCTCTCCAATATATTGGTTTCCGCATATAAATAGAAAAGATAATAGTACTACCTTATAAGTTTGCAGCATTTTAGTAAATTAATACATAGCACTTAGAATAGTGCTTGGCAGATTTTAAGCACACAATAAATAATAATTATTAGTGTTACTGATAGTATTTAATGTTCTAACTTTTGCATGAGATTTGCAAAGCGTAGGATATGTGGAAAATATTGGGTTATTTTTTGCCAGTATCCCTTTGAATCTTTAAAATGCTATAAATGCATGTACATGTATATAATTTATAGAAGCTTCAATTGTATAAAGTTTAATAGAATTTGAAGTCCTAGAGTTTGATTACAATTAATTAGCATTTAGTTGGGTCCAAATCTTTTTATGTGATGTAAGGGTTTGGGGTTATATATAAATGCTAAAGCTGCCAATGGATCATAAGCATTTTTGTAGTTGAATTCAAAGGGCAGAGAGGGAGGGTCCTTGAAGATTCTGCTTTTGTTTAGCTCCCAGCAGATTAAACAGATTACTATGTAAGAAAATAAAGGTTCATACATACTTTGGGGTTGTAACTGCTTTGACTAGTAGAATCTGTTGGAAGCGACACCATCCAGTCCTTAAGAAATGGTAGGCTTCCACTTCTTATATCTGGTACAATTCTCTGTGGAACCCTGACTTGTCATATAAGAACTCTAGTTAAACTTGCTGAGACCATTGCTGGAGAGGTCTGTCCTGAACTCTGACATAAACTGACAACTGTCTGGCTGGATTGACAACTGTCAATGCTGAGCCTTGGCTTTCTTGGCATTTCCAACTGAGATCAGCATTTAGCCGTCCCCACCTGAGTGCCAGATTGTGGGTAAAGCCATCCTGGGCATCTTGGCTCAGTTCATCAGCTCAATACCCCGGTGACCTCATTTGATGCCACATGGAGTAGATGAATTACTGGCTGCATCAACTTGGGAGTTATAATGGTTATTAGTTTAAGCTGCTAATTTTTGAGGTAATTTGTCATGCGGTACTGGATAATTGGAATTGGTGGCTAGGCAAGAACTTCTGGCTTCTTGAAGTTGAGCTACAAATAAAACAAAGCCAAGACAAAAACCAAATCTCAGATAGCCTTGCCATGGTATGGAAAGACTTTAGAAATGAAGACAATATAAATAGTAACTATCGTTGGTAGTATACATGGAGAATGAAAATGTAATTAAGTAGAGGGATATTGTTGAGGAAGCTCAGACAGACAGAAAATGACAACTTTATTGATAGGTACTTTTTACTTTTCAGAAATTTGAGTGTAAAGATGCTTAGAAAGAACTGATATGTTTAGGATTTTTTCATTAGAAGAAGCGCAGAGGTTTGTACATTTGCCGGGAGTCTGAGAATTCTTTGAGTTTTTTTTTTTACTTCCAAAGATACCTTTTTATGTTTCTGAACCCTGGGAAAGAGATTGTAAGGTATAAGATAGTTGAAGTTCTGATATAGTGCTCCTTACTTTGTCGAGTTTGCTAAAATTTGAAGTAGACTAAATTAACGTTTCTGTTATAGCCTAAATTACAGATAATTTTTCTATTGCTAAATTCAATTCTGATAAGAGATGGTGAATACCCAATATGTTTATAGCACAGTGTAGGTCCCATGAAGGATTTAAAATTACTTTCTTAAATAAAAGGGGGTCTGTGTGAATATGTCATTGGAGTCATACGTAACTGTAGACACCATACCACACAGGTGCTTTGATATTCATACATCCTTTTGAAGTGGTTGCAGAAGATAGTCACTTGTGTAGTGAATCTCTGTATGTGGGATCTGGATTATTTGTAGGTAAGAGTGAGCTTTTAATTCATAGCGGAAAATCCACAGACATTATTTTCTATTGAAAATCTAAAAATAGATTTAAAAAATACTTTCTAAGTCCAGAGAAGCAGAACAGTTGTGGTCTAATAAGACTGTTTTGGTTGGCAGACATATTTGCTGCTATTATAACACTTTGCTAATGGAACAGAACTTGGAGGAGGAATGCAAACACATCCACATCTGTTTGAATTTGCTGTCCAGCTTTCTGATTGTATAAGATGTATTCACTATTGGATTGTAATCATCTCACTGGAGGCAAGAAACAAAGTGAACAAGATACAGCGTCAAAATCATTAAGTTTCCCAAGACATTTCTTTCTATAAAACAGAAATAATAATTTTGCCCTCTCTTTTTTTGTAACTCAGAAGCTAACAGTAGCAAAAAAAAGAAAAAAGCTAACAGTAGCAAGGAAAATATAAGTGCATACAGAATAGTCACTGGTATTTTCAATAAGAAATCAATGTCAGTGTTATTACAGAGACCAATACAATGGATCTAGATTGTGTGAACCCATTATTCTATCTCTCATAATTTTGAGGACGTAAAATGAAACTCTACATTTAGGTGATTAGTTCAGCTTTTGGAGGGAAACAATGTGGATAAAATAATATTTATAGTACTTTTTGTGTATATTATAGTATTATAGATAAAATGGTACTTAATGGTATTACAAGAATGATGCTAGTTGTAGGAAGATTCACATTAATGTAGGTTCTGCAAGGCTTATATAAATGCTTAGATTTCTGAGGTAGAGGAGTGGAAGCAGGATTGTGAATTGATAGGATGAAGAAGTATGGCCCCTGGGCAGTGTGATAAAGCTCCTTCCTGTGTTGTAGTAGAGTTGCTGAATAACACCAACCAGTTTGAGTGGCACTGTAACTGTGTTTGAATCCATATCTTAAGTGCAGATGAAGCACTTGAACGTTTTAGAACTATAATTAGGGATTGCACTGAAAGTTGAGATCAGGGTATAACCAGGGGGAGGAAGCTATTAGTGAACTTTGAAGTAAGATAAATGGATAAGTAGCTTTTCTTCCTCCTTGATGTAGAGTACCTGTATGAGATGATAGTGAAGGCTTGTTTAAGATCCTGTCATAGTCAGCAAGTGACTTAGAGGGACTTGAATCCAATAGTACTTTCCCTGTTATGGTACCCCAAAGAAATTCTGTGGTTACTTTTGTCATTTATATTTAAAGCTAATAGTTAATAAATGCTTTATATATGTGCAGCATTATTTGATATGTAATGGATTTATATTAACATGTTTATAGTTTGGGAGAGCAGAAAGAATGTTTTCATGAAACAACTAGTAAAATAATATGCTAGAGTGTTTGCTTTGCTTGTAAGACTTAGAAAAAGAGTTTATTGTAGTGGACTGGATGAATTTAGGAAGACATCATGCACTTAGAGTATTGAAATGAATCATAAAAAATAAAGTGGATAGGCAGTGGAGATATTCTTGTGGGTGGAATATAGTACTCAGAAGCAACCTCAGATGTCTGAATATTTTTCTGAAGGACCTAAAAATGTTCAATTGGGTCAATAAATAGGACACCTTTCTTAAAGTCGTAAAGCTGATTTCTAATATTTTCTGATAGAAACATTTATTTAAGCATTTCCTGAAATAAACATCTCCTTTTCCTTTACCTCAGGTATAAAAAGTAGCTTAAATATTTCATTCATTTGAATTTGTAACATATGCTGTAACTCTAAATAAAACAACCTGACTTGTTAAATGACCTAACTTTCAATGATTTGATGTCCAGTGGCCTAGAATAGAAAATGTGATAAATTCTTTTTTTCTAACCTTAGTTTTCCTAATTTTTATTTAATTTTTCAATTGCTTAAATAGACATTATTCTACTTCTCTTCTATACTGACTCTAAACTTTAAAGTTTCCCTCTTTCCTCTGCAGCTAAATCAAGTCATATTTTTGTATTAGTACTACTGGTCATCATCATATCTTTCATAAATCAGAAATTTGACTTCCTCTACTCCACTTGACCTTGAAAATGTCCAAAATTCTATGAGTAAAAAAATTTAGAACCAAGCAGTTTAGCCATTTGCTGATGGACTACATAGTAAAAATGAGAAAGGAAAATTACTTTCTTTTCTTTTTTTTTTCTGGAAGACATTTGCCAGTTGGAGCTTCAATAGAGATTGAGTTTGGAAGGCCTTTAATTGTGCACCAAAAGGTTATTACAGACGATAACATAAGGGAGATGTCATAAAGAAGAAAGTTTGAGACTCACTAATAGAAAGCTGTGTGAAGAAATAGGCATTCTGCCAATTAACTGGGTGCTTGAAATAAATAGTTTAAAGTTAAAGAAACAGTTGCAAATTTCAAAGACATGATTAACTTAGTTCGTAGGGGAAGGGGAAACAAACCAGGATACTTTAGTTGTAAAGGCTACTTACAGTTAATATTTGCTTGAAAGTATTGATTATAAAGTCAATATTGTAAAATCAGAGAAACTGTTTATCTAGTAACTCATTAAGCCATTGAAGTAATGCTTCATATAGAGCAAGAGAAGGGAAGGGTGTAAAACCAAGAGTGGGATAGACACAAAAGATTAAGATGATGGTTCACAGGTGAGAAAGTGGTGGGAGAACCTTGTGGTAGACAATGATGTAAAATAAAATAAAAAAATGCTTCAAAGTACATTTGGGTGAAAATGAATTATGATCACAGGAGTTTAATTGAACTATTGACTATCTCAGCCGTCATTACACAATGTGACTATGAATGTATAGGATAGAGATCCAGAAACTTGTAAACAAATGGTGCCTGACCTTGGATTTTCTTACCTGTTAAGGAACATGGTATAGTATAACCAATTAAAATGAGAGTGCTGTATATAGCACTTGTATAGGAAAGTAATAAATGCTTGTCTTTACATAAATATTGTTCTCATGTTGCCTTTTTTAGGTTTTATTGATTGCTAATATATTTATTTTGTTTGGGACATAATAATGTCTTTTCACTCAAGAAACAAAGGAGGTTGCATTTTTTATGAAAAGACTTTTTTTAATGAGTGAGATTCTAGTTTGGCACATACTTGCTTTTAGCACTTTGAAGATGTATGATTCTGCTGTCTTCTGGCTTCCACTTTTGCTACTGGAAAGTCAGCTGATAATCTTAACTGCAGTTTCTTTGAGAATAAGATGACTACCTTGTTCTTTGCCTTCTTTTAAGATGCTGTGTTTGATTCATGTCTGTTTGATTTCAGTATTCTCTGTGTAGGAGTGGAGTTCTTTTAATTTCTTTATATTTATAATATGACTTGGGTTTCACTAGTATTCTTGAATCTGTAGTTGTATTCTGGAAAATTCTCAGCCACTATGCTTATAAACGTGTTCTTTCTCTTTTCTGAGATTCCAGTCAAATATGTTTTAGTCTTTCACAGTTCATTCTCATTTGTGTTTCCCTTTTTTGAATTAGAATATTTTTCTTGACTTGTATCTCTGTTCTTATTTCTCTATTTTGTCTATTCTGCCATTGAATTTTAATTTCGGTTATGTAATTTCTAGCTTATATTTTGTTATTTTGGAGATCTGCTATGTTACCTTTATACATTCTTGTTCTTCACAGATATCTTAAAATTGGATGTTCTCTCAACTTGTAGGTTACTTTTAATCTGTGTCTGATAATTCTAAGATTCAAAACTTGTATAGTCTTTTCCTACTATTGTGCTTCTTTTTCACTTGTGCTGCCTCATTTATGCTGACTTATGCTAGGGTGATGCTTAGAGGAACATTTGGAAAGAGATTGACTGTGTGTGTGTTGTTGTACGTTTGGTTAATAGGGGACAAGCTGAAAGTATTTTGGAGTGGATTCAGCAGAGGGAATATAGCAGTGGGTAAGGTGAGTATATGAGAGTCAGGGTTGAATTGAATGAGAGTGATTTTAAGATCAATATAGGTATTCAGAGGGGTCAATTTGGGCACAAACAGGGTAAGAATGAGAGAAGTAGATGGAAATAATTGAACAAAAAAAGGCTGCTTCTGGGGCTGCCTAGGGTGGCTGGTGCCTGGTGCCGCCACGCACACGGGGGTGGGATGGGGTGGGGATGGGGGTGGGGGGGGACACCCCACGCACCCCTGGTTACGGGGGCCCGTGTCCTTGGCATGTGCCGACCTCATCTGCCTCTGGAGGGTGGGTGAGGCGGGGCACGCGCCTGCTCGAGGGGTGCGTGGGTCATCCTTGGCCCACACCGGTGGCGGCCACACATGGGCCCTGTCCCGCTCCCCATGAGGCGGGGAGGGGGAGGGACCGGTGGCCACTTCCAGGGGCTACCTGGGGCAGCCTGCGTGTGGGCACCGTACTCCCAAGGCCTGCTGAGAAGCAGAGTACGGTGTGCGGGGGGAGGGGGGAGGCATCCCTTCCATTTCTCTCTTCTTACTCCCGCTAAACCTCAGGGGAACCAGAATTAGTGCATTGCCAACCTCAACATGGAATGGGTAAAGGACCAGACAAGAGTCCAGCCCACAGACAGAGGGACGACCAAACGAACCAGTGCATATAGGACCAAAACAAAGCAGCCCAGAGACTCAAAGTCACCGTGCGCACTTTTGCCCCCCCCCCCCCCCCCCC
>PVHY01033905.1:0-10793 GCA_004024945.1 Uropsilus gracilis
GGCCATGTCCTCGGCTCTCAGGCTGCTCATCTGCAGATACAGCGAGTTCTTGCCGTTGTCTCTGGAGATGGTGAATCGGCCCTTCACGGAATCTGCGTAGTGTGTGCTACCACCATCACTAATGCGTGCAACCCACTGCAGCCCCTTTCCTGGAACCTGCTGAACCCAGTGCATGTAGTAGCTGCTGAAAGTGAATCCAGAGGCTGCACAGGAGAGTCTCAGAGACCCCCCAGGCTGCACCAAGTCTCCCCCAGACTCCATCAGCTGCTCCGCACCCTGGACACCTGCAAACACAGACACAGCCCATCAGGACCCTAGTTCACATCCACAGCTTCTTGCCTTCCTCTACCCTCCCCTCCTCAGGTCTCCTATTCCCCAGAAGTTACCTCCCAGGAGAGCCAGGGGGAGCACCCAGCTCAGCCCAGGCTCCATGGTTAGTGTAAACGTTCAGTGCTGACCCCAAGGGCACACCTGGATGTGGGCTGGGCTCCTGTGCAGAGCTGCAGGGTCAGGCTGGCTGTTTTTCATGAGCAGTGGACCGGCCCTATTTGTATGTCCCCTGCTATATAGCAGGTCTGGGCTGGCATCCATGGAGAGAGCCGTCTGTGGAGGATCCTGGGGAATCTAGGACTATAGTAGCTGTGTGAGCATGTGACTGTATTGGGGACAGAGTTGAGTGAGGCTGAGCACATGTCATATGTTATGAGCAGCTCAGGTGCAAGTGCTCATGCACAAGTTCTTTATGTGTTTGGATTCAACCCTTCTGCGATTCTTTATTATCGATAGCTTCTTCCTCCTGACAAATGATGTGACCCCAGTGTCCATATTTCTCTTGCTCTCCTTCACTGGTGCCTGTCCACACAGACATCACTGAGGCCAATGCTGAGGGGTGTTATAGCTTGTGGGTTCTGTGTGGATGGCAGCCAATTTACATAGTGTAGAGCAGAGACCACCCACCTGCCTTAGGACAGAGTAATGTTTCAGGGGGTTATGTGTATTTAATGAGTAGCCTGTTGCTCCCCTATAAAATGGGATGGACTCCTGCCATTTGCAGCAACACAGGTGGACTGGAGAGGATGATGCTGAGAGAAATATGTCAGAGGAAGAAGAAAGACAGGAGGAAGGAAGACTAAGTGCCCTCGCTTAGATGCGGAATACAGAGAATGGTAAACAAAGGTTCAGTCAAAACCAAGACAACATTGAACTTACAGCTGACTGTAGAACTGAGGTCACCAGATGGGGTTGGTGAGAAGTGAGGGAGCGCAGAACCCTATGAAACATGGTGGGGTTGCTGGGGCTCTGGTAGTTGACAGGCTGTCAAAGGCACGTTTGTAGATGTTTGAACCTACAGTCTGTGCAGTGGGTACAAAGATGTAAACATACATTCACCATATTAATAATAAGCCAATATCAGCTCATTGTGATGATTGAAATTATATCAACTGTAATGTGTAAGTAACCACAATTGCATGAAACTGGAAATTATCCCCCAGGGAAAATCTGAAAAACAATTAACAGTTGGAGGCTGTACAAGAACTACTCCCTGGCTATTGTTTAGTGAGAAAATGGAATAAGGAACTTTACTGTGATCAGAGACAAATAAATAGATGCCATCATTTACCAGATTCTGTGGGCACAATAAATACCACACAGAGGGAGTAAGAATCAGTGTATCTCCACCCTAGGAGCACAGAGCACAAATGAATAACATTATATCTGAGAAAACTACAAGAGAATGGATGACAGCAAAATAGCGTAGAATGAGGGAAATGGTGGCAGTTAGAGCAGAAGTAAATGAAACACTGGTGAAAATAACATTTAAATTCAGCATGAAAATAAAAGCTATTATTTGAGAGAATAAACATAATAGATAAAATGTATGCTCACTTAGAAAAATGTGTGAAAAATCTATAAATAGAGTCTGAAATGTATGCGGTGGTCAAAAAAGACACCTGGAAATACAGAGGATCGCACGAGACTTGTGTGGATGTGTATATGCCGATAGGTTGGAAAAGCTGGAACAAATGAACAGAAGCTTATAACCTCCCAAGACTGAATCAGGAAACAACAGAAAACTTGAACAAAATAACTATAAATGGGACAGTTGAAAAATAATCAAAGTCTCCCCAAAAGCAAAAGCACTGGCTGGCTGGTCCATCAGGTGAGTTCACGCAAACCTTCAAAGGGCATCTGACATCATCATTTTGAGCTTGTTGGTGTTGTAAACAGTGTTTTCTAGTTTCATATACACCCCACGTGCTTCTGTTGGGAATATATAAGGGCTAGTAATAGATTCATCAACTTTGTTAATCAGTTGTAAACGTCCTTCCTACAAGTGCCTATTACTACGTGAAGCATTTTGTTGACTTCTTGCATTTTTCACTCAGACATTCATGTGGTCTGTGACCGGAGACAGTTGCTTTCTGTTTCCCAACTGTGTGCTCTTTCCTTTCACTGTTTCAGTGCCAAAGCTCAGCTGTCGGACAACATGAAAGAGACAGTGAAGAGGGACCAGGCTCCTCCTGTCCTCAGTGGTTGGTTTCTGGTCTTTCAGGTTCAGTGAGGGTCTCTCTGTGGGTGTTTTGTGGGTTTTATATATAAAAGTAAAGAATCCTGTGTGGTCCTAGGAATCTGGGGTTATTTCTTCATGAGTTGGTGTTGGATCATCGTTAACAATTTTTGTAGGTCTGGTCATCTGGTCACTGTAATTTCCGTTTACCCAGCTTTTATGAAAACCAGGATTCACCGTCACCCATCACTGTCCCCCCACTCAGCTCTGCTCACACCTACAGGGTCTCTCCTTTTCCCTGAATAACCCCTAACTGTCACTCAGGAAACCCCAACCAACCTCCAGGTGTTTCCTGAGCCCCTGGTGTCCTGAGGAACACTTTGCGTGCCAGCGCTCCCTGCTGGTCCTGGGTTTCCCTGTCCAGCCCCTGTTCCTGCAGGGTTTGTGTCTGGGCTCACAATCGCTCCCCTCACTGCGTATCTTCTTTCGCACAGTAATACACGGCCGTGTCCTCAGCGCTCAGGCTGCTCATCTGCAGATAGACTGTGCTCTTGGCGTTGTCTCTGGAGATGGTGAATCGGCCCTTCACAAAGTCTGCGTAGTATGTGCTACCACCACTGCTAATTGCTGCAACCCACTGGAGCCCCTTCCCTGGAGCCTGGCGGACCCAGCTCATGTAGTAGCTGCTGAAGGTGAATCCAGAGGCTACACAGGAGAGTCTGAGAGACCCCCCAGGCTGCACCAAGTCTCCCCCTGACTCCACCAGCTGCTCCGCACACTGGACACCTGCAAACAGAGACACAGCCCATCAGGACCCTGGCTCACATCCACGGATTCTTCCCCTCTTGTCCTCTCCCTCCCCAGGGTCTCCTATTCCCCAGGAATTACCTCCCAGAAGAGCCAGGAGGAGCAGCCAGCTCAGCCCAGTCTCCATGGTAAGTGTCCGTGTTCAGTCCTGACCCCAAGTGGACACCTGGATGCGGGCTGGGCTCCTGTGCAGAGCTGCAGAGTTGGGCTGGCTGGTTTTCATGAGCAGGGGGCCGGCTCTATTTGCATGTCTCCAGCTATATAGCAGCTCTGGGCTGGTGTCTGTGGGGAGAGAAGCTCGAGGAGGGTCCTGGGGACTCTGGGGCCATAATAGCTGTGTGACCATGTGACGTTAATGGGGACAGAGCTGGGTGAACCTGAGCGCATGTTTTGAGCAGTTCCCGTGCATGTGCTCAGCAGGTGCACAGTTGGGTCTTCCTCTTGCACAATTATCAATGTGTTTTGTGCAATATGTTCTCCATCTAAGAGAGCTATTTTAACTTTTCATAGTCTCCTTTTTAAGGAGGCTTTTTGCGGATGTATCCTGTTCGATTTTATGTTTTATTTCTCCTTTGACTCAGACACCTGTCCGTAATGATATCTCTGAAGCCAAAACTGGGGCGTGTGTATTTTTCCTGTGTTGCATTTGTCCTGCATTTGTCCTGTGTTGATTTGCACAGCTCAGTTAGGAAATAATCTCCCTGTCCTTGCACAGAGAACTGGGTCAGAAACCCGCGATGTATTTGTACCGTGGACCCCCCTCAGCTATGCAAAGGATGAAGTCCTGCCATTGCAGCAATGCAGGCAGAGATGGAGGAGATGATGCTGAGTGAAGCATGTCAGGAGGAGGAAACGAGATGCTGGATGGTCTCACTCCCATGTGGGATGTGGAGACAGAGAGCAAATAATAAACTCTTTGACAAGTAACTGCAAAACTGAGGCCCCCAGAAAGGGAGGGGAAGGACATGGCAGAGAGAGGATCCCTTGGATGGCGGGGCCTGGGCTGGGGTGGGGGCAGATTCTGAAGGTCCAACCTTTTAGAGGCCAGAATAGCTGGGGAGATGCTGTGAGGTGAGCACACTTTTCTCCATGACCACAATAGCCGAGTGTCAGAGCAGCCATAATGATGAGGTCATGTCACTTATCTTCCCATCACAAATGTGCCGAAATGGAAGTCACCACACAGGGAAAACTGGCAGAGCTTCTGTGTCAGAGACTTTAGCATCGATGACCTGGTGACCACGGGGGAGCGAGATGACAAGAGGCATAGTTTACATCCAAGGGGAAGGGACACGTCCTGTGCCCTGGATGGACAGGTTTTCTCTCTGATGTCCCCACACTGAGGGTGGAGCAGCCTCCTCCTGTCACCAACACAGGGACGTGACCGTGTCTGTGACAGAATATTCTGAAGGGAAACCTTCCCAGCTGCAGGCTGGGCTGAGGACCTGTGGCCTCGGGTGACCCTTGGTGGCTGTGACCCTGGGTGCTTAACCCTCATTATGGTCCTGGCAGGGGATGGACTCTGGGTTCACACTCACCCCTCACCCCTCAGGACCTGTGGGCTCATCCCCCCGACGATGCTGACCAAGTGGTGACCAGGAGGAATCCTGGTCCCAGACCCTGGCCCTTGAAGCTGCTCATAGCGGCGACCATTATCAGGACACAGAACCTGACTCAGAGCCTGTGCCTTACGCTGACCCCCAGCATCAGAGGGGCTCACAGCCCCATGGTCATGACAAAGGATACAGGGTGTTCCAGCTCGTGGCCTGGATGCTGAGCTGGAGTCACCCTCCTGGCCGCCATCGGGCTGACCCTGCAGATCCGGCCACTAAACGTGCTGCTGCCCATCGCCGACCCACCCTTGACTATGCCCTGGTCCCTTGCCTAGTCCTGCTGAGGCTGCCTGGCATCTGCCTGTCAGACCCTGAACCCTGTGCTCAGAATGAGCCAGATTCTACTGCCCAGGGACGATGACCTGCAGGTCCAGGTGTTGCTGGGTGGTTGGAGGAGGACACAACTGGTGGCACTGATGTCCCTGGGGGCGGGGTTCCGGACACACCCAGGATCCTCCACAACTGCTCATACCGCGCTTGTCAGCCCCTTGCAGGCAGGTCCTCAGTGTTTGGAACAGAGCTGGGCTGTATGAATGGGTGCCCAGGCCCCTGGGAACAGGGTGCTCGGAACCGCCCTGTCATCACCAAACGTGCTTAGGCCAGATGTATTTCCTGCCAGGTCTAGGGGTCACCTCTAGGACTGTGGGACCCCTCGCTTCGAGTCACCCCGTAATATATAGAGGACCCCAGACATCAGCCCCTTCTCTGTCCTTCCCGTCACTGTGAGGACAGGCTGACCCAGGGCAGCAGTCTGTGTTGGGAGCTCCATGCGCCCCGGCTGCCCTAGGGCGGTGACCCGTTGCAGGTCACTGGGGTTCAGTCTCGCCGCGCCCTGCTACTGGCAGACGCTGAGCTGGGCCTGAGGGGTCCTGGGGCTGCAGTCCAGGGCCTGCACATTGACCACACAGCCTCTCCCGGGCCTGACCGACCTCCCAGAGGAAAAATACAGAGAGAGGAGCTGGGCTCCCCAACATGGGACCCCACAGCCCTGACCACAGGGGTCAGGTCACATCCCAGGAAGGGGCCTACCTGCCCTGTGCTGCTGACCCCAGCTGAGGCTCCAAGCTGCCCACACGTAGTGGTCACTGCCTCCTGTGGAAACCACGCCGATGCCTCCCGGGACACACGGCAGCCAGAGCCCAAGACCTGAGTCTCCACGGGCTGGTCCCGACTGCGTGGTGAGTTCTGTCCAGCCATGAGCTCACTGGGCCCAGGAGAGCTTGCTCTGCTCTGGCCACACCCGGCTTCCTCCCGTTCCCACAGTGACCCTGGAATGTCTGCTCTATGCGGTGGAGTCAGGGTCGGGGCTGGTCTGTGGGATTCCCCACTCCTGCCCCTTGCCCCGGCCTCTCCCAGGAGCCCGGGTCTTATCCCAGGCCTGTGTCCCCTGACCAGGCAGGGCCTGGATGAGTGGAGACCCCACCTCTGTGGACTGGAGGGGCCCAGCAGGGAGCAGCGAGGGGCTGAGAGCAGGAATGTGCTGCCCGCAGCTACTGCCCTACACCCCTGGGTATTGGGGAGTGGGAAGGACCAGTCTCAGGGCACCCCTGCCCACAGTTTCTCCCAGCACCGTCCTGCTGAGTGTACATCCACACAGGCCTACTGTCCAGGAGCCCGTGTGAGCAGCCGCTTTCTTGCCTTGGACGTGTGAGGCTCACGGTTCGTGTCCTAAACTCCTCTGCAGAAGCTGCGGGTGAGCAGGGCCAGGGAAGCAGAGCCAGAGTCGCTCCCAACCACCCACTCGGCCCTGTCGGCTTATTCCTACTTTTGGCCGCTGTCATGCCCACAACACTAGTCCCCATTCGCGCCAAGTTGTCCTTGTGGAAAGTCCTGATCTGAGCCCAGTTACAGTCAACCTGTATCTACACTGCACACCTTCCCATGTGGGCAGCAGCGTGGATGGCAGGCAGCCTGTAGAGAGGAGCAGGGCCGGGCTCGCTTCCCTGGGTGGAGATTTCAGGCCTGTCGGGTCAGGGAGGCGCCATCGCTGCTGCTCATAGGTTCTGTTTCCCAGTGAAGACTTGTGTCTCCTGAGCTGATCAGGATCCCTGACCCCATGTGGAGCTGGTTTTCCTGATGTTTAACCCCACTGATGCGGTCACTGGGATTCTGTCCTTGTGGAAAACACCATTCGGGAGCTTCAGAGTCAGAACCACGACTCAGAAGACACCTTCTCTCCTCACTGTCCCCGCTCAGCTCTGCTCACACCTGAGGGTCTCTGCTGCTCCACAAATCACCTCAAATGTCAGTCAGGAAACCCCAGCCTCCAGGTGTTTCCTGAGCCCCTGGTGTCCTGAGGAGCAACTGTGTCCCAGTGCCCCCTGCTGGTCCTGGGGTTCCCCAGCCCAGCCCTGTCCCTGCAGGGTTTGTGTCTGGGCTCACACTCACTTCCCTCACTGTGTCTCTCGCACAGTAATACACGGCCGTGTCCTCGGCTCTCAGGCTGCTCATCTGCAGATACACTGTGTTCTTGGCATTGTCTCTGGAGATGGTGAATCGGCCCTTCACAGAGTCTGTGTACTTTATGTAACTACTATCATAGCTAATGTACGCAACCCACTGGAGCCCCTTCCCTGGAGCCTGGCGAACCCAGCTCATGTAGTAGCTGCTGAAGGTGAATCCAGAGGCTACACAGGAGAGTCTGAGAGACCCCCCAGGCTGCACCAAGTCTACCCCAGACTCCACCAGCTGCTCCGCACACTGGACACCTGCAAACACAGACACAGCCCGTCACGATCCTGGCGCATGTCCACATGTTCTCCCCCTTCTGTTCCCTCCTCTCCTTAGGGTCTCCTGTTTCCCAGGAATTACCTCCCAGAAGAGCCACGAGGAGCAGCCAGCTCAGCCCAGACTCCATGGCGAGTGTCTGCATTCAGTGCTGACCCCGAGTGGACACCTGGATGCGGGCTGGGCTCCTGTGCAGAGCTGCAGGGTCTGGCTGGCTGGTTTTCATGAGCAGGGGGCCGGCCCTATTTGCATGTCTCCTGCGGTATATACCAACTCTGGGCTGGTTTCTGTGGTGATAGAAGCTCATGGAGGTTCATGGGGACTCAGGACCATAATAGCTGTGTGAGCCTGTGACTGTATTGGGCAGAGCTGGGTGAACCTGAACACATGTTATAGCAGCTCCGGTGCATTTGCTCAGCAGCTGCACTATAGGGTCTTCGTCCCGCACGTGTTCTTTGTATGTTCTGTGTAAATGTGTTTTGTGCAATTTTTTTCTCCCTCTAAAAAGTTATTTGCACTTTACTCATAGTTTCTTTTTCAGGACGTTTTTCATTTGATGTAACCAGATCCATTTTATCATTAATTATTATTATTATTATTATTATTATTCCTCTTGCCGTGGACCCTTGTCCCTCATGATATCACTGAAGCCAACACTGAGGCGTGTGTAGCTGCATTTGTCCTGTGTTGATTTACAAGCTCAGTTCGGAAATGATCTCCCTGTCCCAGGCAGAGAACAGGGTCAGAACCTGAGGTGTGTTTAGACCGTGGCTCCCGCTCAGCTCTACAAAGGGTGTGAAGTCCTGCCCTTTGCAGCACCGCAGATGGAGCGGGCGAGGATGGCAGGAGTGAGATACCTCAGTGGGAGGAAGAAGGTGCTGGATGGTCTCCCTCCTGTGCGGAATATGCAGACAGAGAACAAGTCATAAGCCTGGCACCCAGAGCGCGGCTCCTTCAAGCTGCCTGCAGCGGCTGCCGCGGTCAGGATGAGGAAACCCAGCTCTGCCCCGCTCTCTACCCGTTGACCTCCAGGAACAGAGAGGCTCCCAGCCCCTGTGGTCGTGACAAGGGATGCAGGGTGGTGCTGGTCTCGGCCCCGGTTCCAAAAGTGCTGAGGCCGAGTCACCCTCCTGGCTGTATGCAGCCTGACCCTGCATGTCCGGCCACTGTGAACACTGCCCATTGATGACCCACCCTGACCACGCCCCAGGCTCCTGTGGAGTCCTGCTGAGGCCATTGGGCATCTTCCTGTCCAACCGTGGCCCTGAGTCCCCATGTCTAGCACCAAACAGAGTCATATCCCAGGTACACTGACCAGCAGGAACAGGCAGGTGCCAGGTGGTTAGAGGAGGACTCAGCTGGTGGCTGGGGCACTCCCTGGGCTGCTGGCCTTGGACACACCCAAGCTCCCCGTATCCGCTCACCCCTCAGCGTGTCAGCCGCTCGCAGGCAGCTCCTCAGTGTCGGGGACAGAGCTGGTCATGTCAGTGGGCGCCCAGGCCCCTGAGAACAGGGTGCTTGGAACTGGCCTGGTTGTCACCGATCTTTCTCAGCCTGGACATATTTCCTGCCGGGTCTGTGGGGTCACCTCCAGGACTGTGGGTCTCCACCCTTGGAGCCACCCCGTAGTCCATGGGGGACCCCGGGTGACAGCCCCATCCCTGTCCACTCCTGTCGCTGTGAGGACAGGCTGACCCAGGGTGGTAGCCTGCGCCAGGAGCTCTGTGTACCCCACTCCACTAGGACGGTGACCTGTTGCTGTTCCTTGGGGTTCACCTGGTTGCACCCTGCTTTAGGTACAGAGGCTGGGCTGGGCCTGAGGGGTCCTGGTGCTGCTATCCGGGGCTTGTGCCTTGGCCGCACAGCCTCTCATGGGGCTGACCGACCTCCCGGAGGAAAGAGACAGTGACAGGCACTGGGGTCCCCAACATGGGACCCCAATATCTGGACAAAAGGGGGACAGGTCACACCCCAGGAAGAGGCCTTCCTGCCACTGAGCCACTGACCCCAGCTGAGGCTCCCGCTGCCCACGTGCAGTGGTCTCTGCCTCCTGTGCTGGGACCACGCCGCTGCCTCCTGGGACACACGGCAGTCAGAGCCCGAGACCCAAGTCGCCACGGGACAGTCCCAAATGCAGCTAGTTCTGTCCAGCCATGGGCTCGCTGGGGCCAGGAGAGCTGGCTCTGCTCTGGCCACGCCCAGCTTCCTCTGGTTCCTGTGATGACCCGGAATGTCCACTTAGCGAGGCAGGCTCAGGGCCAGCACTGCTCCCGTAGGTGTCCCCGCTTCTGTCTGTCATCCTCGGCCTCTCCCAGGAGCCTGGGTCTCGTCCACGGGTCTTGTCCCTGACAGGGTGGGCCTGGCTGATACTGGATTTGGCAGCCCTGCATACCTGGGGGTTGGGGAGCAGGAGTGACCATTTCAGGGGACCTTTATGCATGGACCCTTAGCCATCCCAGCTCCATCCTGTCGAGTGTCCATCCACACAGGGCTATTGTTCTGGAGCCCGCAGGACTCAGCTGAGACTCAGGCTGGCAAAGGAGCTCACGCTGACCCGGGCTCAGCCCTCAGGTCCAAGTGGGCAGGGCAGCGGGGAGGACAGCCAGCAGTTGAGGCTCCGAATGCCTCCCACCCCGTCTCCCCTTTGTGCAGGCACCTGTCTATACCCAACCGAAGCCAGTCCCACAGGGGTGGGTGTGGGGGACGTGGCTGGAGCTGAGGACCAGGGGGAGCGGTCCCAAGAGCGGCAGGTGGAGCCTGTGGAGATGGAGGCCTGGGCCCAGGCTCTGTCAGTGAAACTGGATGCCACAACCCCCCCACCCCAGGTTGGGGCAGTTAACAAGGTGATCCTCCCCCATTGGCTGATGGCAGTTAGCTCCACCCCATTTTGGTGTGATATTGAGGAGCAGTTGGAAAAAGGGAATGGGACCAGAAGCAGGGGTGGGGGGAAGGCAAAGGAGCAGAGACTAGGAGGAGACAGAGACCATTTGGGAAGGAAGGAGAACTTCTAGAGAGAGAGAGAACCTTTGGGAGAGGAGAGAAGAGAATGGCAGGTGGGTAAAGAGAAGCCCGAGTGACCAGGCTGGGCAGAAGCCCCCTGGAAGAGTGAGGTGGAGGTGGCAAGGGGCCATGGTGGC
>PVHY01033906.1:0-10716 GCA_004024945.1 Uropsilus gracilis
AAAAAAAAAAAAAAAAAAAAAAAAAAAAAAAAAAAAAAAAAAAAAAAAAAAAAAAAAAAAAAAAAAAAAAAAAAAAAAAAAAAAAAAAAAAAAAAAAAAAAAAAAAAAAAAAAAAAAAAAAAAAAAAAAAAAAAAAAAAAAAAAAAAAAAAAAAAAAAAAAAAAAAAAAAGAAAATTTTCAAATAAACAATCTAGTATTACAGATAATGGAACTAGAAAAATAAAAACAAATGAAAATCAAAGTAAATTGAATGGAAATACTGAAAAGCAGAGCAGCAATAATGAAATTAAGATTAAAAAATGATAATATAAAATTTCAGTGAACTAAGATCTTTTTCTTTCAAATGGGAAACAAATTTGACAAACCCTTAGCTGACTCATCAAGAAAAATTAGAGCAGAAATAAATGAGTAAAAATTAAAAAATGAGAGATAAAAGTTTATAGTTAATACAAGAAAAATACTCTTGACCATTAGTCCCTGGTCTGTACAACAGGATTTACTCTTATGTACATTTTATAAAGATGTTGAAGTTCAGAACCCAAGTCACAAATCCAAAATTCCATGTTATCTAAACTTGGAAATAGGATTTAAAAAATCCAAAGTTCACATTCCATTAAAGAGAAGATGCATAGACCCCAAATGTTGTGACAAGCATTTGCTGTTTCTGGATACCAAGAATACTGGTTTAAAAAGATCGATATCACAATATACATGAATGACTTGGATGAAGTAAAGCTTTATTCTAAACAAAGAACAAGTCAGTAGAAAAAGCAGTCTGTTCAGTAATTTAGAATTTCTAGATATTGGTCCTTTAAGGAAACTTCTTTATATCATATTGATCTAGGCATAAGTCCTCCCAAAGTTTGTAACCAAGTAAATATCCTTTTTTTCAAAAGTGGTTTCTCTCTAGAGTAATCTCCTGTTGGTAGAGTGTTAAATTTTTGAAAAACGTTTTAAAGAGGTTAATGATGTTGGTCACTCTGCATCATAAAGTTCTTATAATCTGTTCAACAAACAGCACTCTTTAATGAGCTTAGTTGCCTCAAAGATAGAAGTATGTTAAGGTACCCATGATGATGAAGTATGCATTGTGCAGCACTAGTCATATTGACTTAATTAGATATTAATGTGGATTTTACATTCATTAGGATTTAATGGTAACTGAACATTAAAGTTGAGTTAGTGGAGTTAGTCAGCATTTTCCAACATCATAGTTCTGGCAAGAAACTATGCCTTGTCTTCATTTCCAGAACTTGGTGAAAGAATTGGTATTAGTGTAAAGTACATGCTAAAGAGAAAATTTCCATTTCTCAAATATATATTCTATGCTGTGATAACAGTTGGTGAAGTCAGGGCATGAATACATGCTCTGTTTTATGACTAGTCCTACTTATGACCAGTAGGTAGCATTTGCCATCTGGCATAAGTTTTGAAGGTTGTTCAAAGGTCACTGTGACTGAAATATTGATTTAATGCTATTTTGTGATTTGGTGACAGGTAACATTTATTGAGCTATATTTGTACATTAGGTGCTAACTCCAGAGCTTTTGCATATGTCAACTTAAAGAAAAAAATCCCAAAATCAAAATCTCTATTTTTACCTCTATTTATTAGCTCTACAAACTAAGACTTTTATAGCAGCTAAGATGTTGCCAAAGACAGACACAGAAATTAGGAAAGTAAGTTGAGTTTGACACAATTTATCTAATTGGAAATAGAGAATTCTCAGCTAGACTCTCTACTTGTAGATCTTCTAGAGATTAGTACATTTCAACTACTCCTCACCCTGACACCTAAAAAGCAGAATATATATAATTTAGTTTTGAAAAGCAGTTTGATAAACCAAAGTGCATTATGGTTTACCTAGGGCTTTATTTATAAAAATCTAAAACAAGATATTGACAAAGTAACACATTCAATAATGGAAGCCATGATGATGAGCAAACTGAACTATAAAATAGAGAAGATTTAGAAGATACATCTGTATCTCTAAGCATGTAGAAGATTTACAAGATATTTAGTGGTTCAAGATGATTACAGGAATAGTCATCAATTAATATCATTCGAGCTTTCTGAAATATAATGTGCTTCCTATAAAGTATTTCCTACAGATAGATATTCGAGAAGACTGAATGAATGTTTTACAGTAATGTGGAAGGAATAACAAAATCAATTTCACTTTATGACAATGAATAATCTGTTACATTTCTTGAGGTAAAGCTTTGTAAACTTTACAGAATGGTAGAATTTTAGAGGTTTTTAAAAATTCTTTTTAGATAGCTTAGGTTTGAATTGTTCAAGTTGAAGCCACCCAGTAGATCTGACTTGAAAGATAAGAAGCTACACAAAGACTGGTAAATTATTATTCAAGAACCAACTAGATTTTTCCTAAAAGAAATTTTCCAGACTCTTTTATACAAAGCCTAGAATTTTAGCATTATTTATATATGCAATTATATACAGCATATGGCTGATTTCAGAAATTTCTATTAATCTGTATATTCATTGCAGGAGTGTTATTTTTTCCTAACATTTTAAAGAAGCATAACAAGCAAGATCAGAGTCCAGCTCTGGGGGAATATATTAGCAGATATATATTTAAACCTGTTCAGGAAGGAAGGAAAATCACGAGATTGGAAAGTGGAGATGGAAAGGTACTAAAGGCGAAGTTTCTATGACTTTCAGGATTTAGTATTTCTCAAAAAGTACTTTAAAATGAATGCTTTTCAATAACCACCTCTAAAAGAGGATTGCACACATACCCACATACTCCTATACCATATTTCTCATCAAATAAAATGAATGTTTGCTAATATTTGCATGCACGAACTTTCTTACACAATAAAATTACTTCATAAAAATAATTTTAAAGCATAAACAATATATCTAAGAGTGAATATTAGGGTTTTCTATAGTCAATACATAAGTATAAAATAGTCAAATCAAGGAATAGAATATGCTTTTCAAGTTATTAACTTTTTTCCTCCCCAAAAGGCTAACATTCTGTTTGTGTAATTATAAATGAGTTTAGAGTATTTTCAATGTTTGGTTTATATGCTCTTTAATTTTCTTAAATTGGGATATCTTGCATAAATTTACCCCATCATACTCAATGATATGTTTGAAATGGCAATCTATGTTCTAACAGTAGTTTGTCTGTCTTGTTTTCAATATATAGTTTATCATAGGAATGCATCATGGTTCATCTATGATTTCTGATATTTCTTATAGATGGTACATTTTTATATAAAATCTCAGCAAAAGACTTTAATTTTAAGAAATTGAAAAGATATTTAATAAATGTAAATGAAAACTCAAATAACCAAGACTGACCAAAGTAATTTTAAATATAATAACAACACTAGGGAATTAATGACTAGAGTTTAAGATTTACCACAAAATTGTAGAAGTTGAGGTAACAGTGAAAATAGACTTTCAACTGAGCAATACATGTGTCAATAAAATTCAATAAATAAGTCTTTCTAAGAAATACTGCAATAATAAACATACTTGTGTAAAAAAAAAATGGAAATTCAGTCCTTACACTGCACTATAATAAAGATTCAGTGAGAACATAAAAACTACAAAATGGCTAGGCAAATATTTCTCAGATAAAATACAGAAAGTACAATCATAAAGGAAATTATGATAAACAGCATTATTAAAAAAGAAATTAAAAAAAAAAAACTCTTTGAACAACACCAGTAAGTAAAAACACACATAGAGGAAAATATATTTCCAATGTATATATCTGACAAAAGATTTGTAAACAGAATAATAAAAAATATCCTACAATTTACTTTGAAGAAGATGTCATAATAAGAAAGTGGGCAGAGTAAAACTAGAAATTGCACAGTGAGCAAAAGGTGTATGGAAAAGATAACCAATGCTAGCCACCAGGAAAATCCACATTAAAATTCCAGTGAGATTATACAATACATTCACTAAAAGGGCTAAAGTTTTAAAATTTGTTGGTTAGAAGTGCACAAGACAGTATGGAACCATGATATATAAGTAAAATGGAGAAATAAAACTTGTTTAGATCATTTTACCTCACATAGAATTACATACATACACACACACATGTAGCCCTAAACAGACATATATCTCAGCTTAATTATCAGTTCACAGAATAGTAACGAACCTTTACCATTTGTAGGGGGAAGTGGCTATGAAATGTGTACAAGATGATGTCAACTTATTTTTAATACCTATATACATAAAGTGAGGAAAATATGTTTGGACATGCATGCATAAGCAGAGACTTCTAGCAATATTTTCTGAAACAGCAAATGGTCACTTAATTAATGTTTTTTGCTTCAATAAGTCAAACTACCTTGCTTGAAGCTACTTACTTATTTACATTCATGTCTATTCATCTATAAGTAAAAATCTTAAAATATGTGAAAATGGAATTGTGGGACTTGATACCCAAATTATACCTGAATTTCTTTGCCTCTAGGTATTTATAATATATCCTGCTAATCTATACCCCTAACTAGTAAAATATCATTTAAGAACCAATAAAAAATGCTTTCTAAGGTGATCAATTATTTGACACATAATTATTTTCATTTTTTTCTTTTTCTCTTTTGCATTATTTTGGATAAATCCCAATGCCTGTTGAACTTTATTTGTGTGTGTGTGGGGGGGGCGGGGGGGTGTTTGATATTTAGCTTGTTTTATTCCTTTGTCTTTCTTGCTTCAAGATTGTGTGTGTGTGTGTGTGTGTGTGTGTGTGTGTGTGTGTGTGTGTGTGTGTGTGTGTGTAGGGGTACTAGCCTGTTTCATTTCCTTGTCTTTTTTGATTTTTTTTTTTTCATTAGACAGGTGATCTTGACCAAGTCAGATAGTCTATCTTATTTTCATTATCTGTGATAATAACACCTCTACTAAATATGGGGGAGAGCTTTAATTGATAAATATAAGAGTTTTGCAAACTGTTTTTCATATTAAGGAATTTGAAATAGAAAAGTAAGAAAGATAAAGCATCAGAGTCTCACTATATTTTGAACAAATAGTTAGCAAACTGGTATGTACCCTATCTATGATTCACACATCACAGTGACCAGAATTATCTTTATTCAGAAGTTCCCTACCCCACTTATACACACACAAAAAAATAAATATAATTATAGTTGTAGAATAATGTCATCATAATCTTTCCCCACTTATTGGAAATTTGTTTAATATGAAACTTCAAGGAAAGATAGACAGCAAAAAGAACTTCTCTAAGAGAGCCAATCATTAAATGAATATTGTTAACAATTGTTCTGGCCTACTTTTCATAGACTCATTTGGCTTTTTTCCCAGCTTTGCATAAATCACTAGTAATGCCTAAAACAACCCTTTTTGTAGTATAAACTTTTGTAGTATAAACCCTCTTTCTTGTAGTATAGAAAAAAAATCATGAGGAAAAAAGGAGCAAAAAGACAGAAAAAAAACTCAAGGGAAAAAAATAACATCAGTTTTTAATTACGAGGGCACTAATGAAGACAGTGAATCAAATAAACAGCTTGTTCTCAAAGTGTTATCATTGAAAACACAGTAACTGGAAAGTTTCTGAAATAACACTTTACTACAAGTAAAGGAAAATGCCCTGTAACAGTCCTTGAAAGAAGACATGCATTAGTATTTTACTTTATTATTCCTGGTTGCAGGTTTCAATCTAATCTCCATAGAAATGGAATTCCAATTGGGCCTCAGAGATATCTTACAAGCGCACCATAGTCCCAACTTGAGAGTGAAATTCAAGTTAACTGTAATTCAGTTTATTCCCATGGGGACAGTTAGACTGAACTATGAGGAGGCACCAAATTCAAGACTTAAAAGTGGCCTGGATGAATTCTAAAATAAACCAAAAGAGCTAATATTAGAATAAGAAGAAAAATAGTTTGTTCTCCAGGTCGTCCCTCCCTCTTCTCTCTATCCTCCCCCCATCACTTTCAGCAATTCACATCTCTCTTCTTTTCTGCTATAAATAGGAATCTGTTATGAAAATGCTAAAAAAATCGCCACAAATTACACAAAGATTCAAGCATCACTGGAAACCCTAAAATGCATTTAATTAAAGTTCCAACACAAAACTCTTGTCCCTAAGATATTCATGGAAAAGATTTTATTTGTAGTTAGGCAAATACTAAGTCCTGTACTGTTATCGGGAATAAATCCTTTTAAAAATTTTGATGACTAAAATTTTAGTTTCTTTTACTTTTTAGTTATGGATAATATTTTACATGCATTTATTGTATTTGAATAGGTTCAATTTAACACTTTCCTCTTTCTTATGTTTTGGCAATTTTCCATTTCAAAACAACTAGCAGTAAAATATTTTTGCCCTAGACTTCAGGATATAGTCATTCAATTAACCTGAGAGACAGTATCACCTTAGTGATCTTTGAAAGTATTTCTGTATAACAAAATGATTTTAAAACCTGGCTTTAGCACGTTTGGCATCACTTAGAATGAGGGTTTAAGTGGTGATTCTGTCATTCACTCTGGGCAGATTATTAAAATGTTAACAGTCTGGTTTCTTCAGTTGTGGAATAATTTAACTATTAAATGTTCTGACTAAGTGAAGTTGCTAGAGCAGTGCTTACCTGTGGGAGATGCCCCTTTGGATGGACATTTACCTTTGACATTTCTCGCTTGTCAGACCAAGTCTGAAGACAAAATGTGATCACGTCTACACAGCCTGATTGTGTTGTTCAATGTAGCTAATAGATCCATGACATCAACTGAATCAGTGGATTCTCTCCAGAAACTGGAACTGAGCAGAGAGAACACTGATATGAGCATTATTCCAATAGAATCATAGGGTAAGAAAACTCTTAATGAAGAAGGAAGAATAGTTCCTGCTGTTGAAATTTCCAAGCCTATTCTTGCTCTCCCTGATTCTTTGACTTTAATTTGTGATATAGAAGGTTATTCTGCCTTAACAATGTTCATCCATTTCCTCCAGTTTTGTTTTATCGGGAATTTGTTTTTTTCTTAATGTGTGAGATAGAAATAACCTTGGACACTCTTAGAAAATGTTACATAGGACAACCTACTTTAGTACACCTTTCTGTACAGAGCAATTTCCTGCCCTCCTTATCTGATAGTAATTCTATCACTTTTCTGTCTAAAGATATCAATATACATTAATTAACACGGAAATATGATAGAAGAGTGTGCTATAACAGCAGACATTCAGGAAGTTTACTATTTAGAACGGGTGATATCTACATGAAAGGACACCAGGCTACCCTTTATATTGCTGGAAAAAAAACTAGTAACCTAGAGTTTATTATCTCAGTTTATAACCTAAGGGACATGCTCTAAGCACCTGGTTCTGCAGAAGACACTGAAGGCAAGACAAATACTATTCTCTCAGAATTGGATAGTTGTGTGTACTTCCATTGTATACTATAACTGCTGAGTTGATATTCTGTTGCCTTCTCTATCTGGTGGACTAGATCTCTGAAAACCATTCAATGAAAACCAAGTACAAAATGAATTTTTATGGTATTTGATGAATTTAATTGATGAACTATCCATGGCTATAATGCATATGCAAATATCAACTAGGAGTGAAGATCCAAAGTAAAATTGGATATCTGGGAAATACTCAAAGAATTTAAGAATAGTCACACTGTCCACCAGTGTCCAACATTAATCTCTGATACTTGATCTAGCATTATTCTTACAGAAGGAATTACTAAACCAACTAATTTGTCATCCCTAATAGTTAAAGGATCTTTATCAAAATCTATTTAAGTGGTGATATGAAAAATATGTCAGAATAATGTTTAAAGCACAGAACAAAACTTTACCAATGAATTTCATAGAAATGTGTTTAAGTGGTTGGGAAGTTGGAATCTGTACTTACAGGTTCTAAATATTCTCAAGAAAAGATCATTAGCCACTAGCTATGAATAGAATTAAATATCTTAGCTTGGGCAGTCAGTTGTGTTTATAACCCTTTTGTGAGTTTGCTAATGCAAAGGACGGCTTGCTTGATCACCAGGTGTTACAGAGCAAATATCACTCTTGCCCAATACAGAGGATAATTTATTAACCAAAATTATCTGATTGGGGTTGTCCAGTGCCTTCTGGTCACTCTTGGCTTCAAATCGTCTCAGAAAGAATTACTCAGGTCTTTTAAAATGTTTCATGTGATTCTTTTCAATATTCTTTTAGGCAGACATATTAAAAAGAAAGAGCTTCAACTGATTAAAAATTGCTGATTTTTCTCCCATTTGCTATACCCTTCCTTAAATTCCTTCTGGTAACCATTATCTTCTGTTTGGCAAGTTCAACATTTTATTTGTTCTAAACTGTGTGTGCTTGGTTTTTCTTGGGTTATTATAATCCACAGATGAGTGAGACTCTCTGCAGTCTGTCACTTTTTGACTGATTTCATTCAAAAATAATCCATTTTATCTCAAATGCCTCCATTTCACCATTCTTCGCAGTTATGTAATATTCTGTTGAAATCATGCTTTAAAGTTTCTTTATCTACTCATCCACTGAAGGGTGTTTAGGTTGGTTCCACGATTTGGTGATTGTAAAGTGTACTGTATGACTAGATATAAATATAGATCATTTTGTATTAGTTTTTTGTGTTATTTGGAAAAATGCCCAATAGAAATATTGTTAAGTCAAACGAGTTTTCATTTTTACTTTCTTGAGAAATCTCTATACTGTTTTCCATAGGGGCTCTACCAGCTTGCATTGCCATAAAAGGTGGATGAGAATATCTTTTTGACCAAAATCTTGCCAATATTTGATTCCATTATTTTAATATGGAACATTGTCACAGGGGTAAGTTGTTATCTCAGTGTGGTTTTAAATTGCATGTCTTTTATAAAAAGTGAAAAAAAATTTTGTTTTTTCTTTAATGTTTCAAGGTCATTAGAATATCCTCTTCAGAAAATTGTCTATTGAGGTCCTTCATCCATATTTTAATTGAGTTATTTGTTACTTTGTTGTTCCATTTTGTAAATACTTTGCAAATTTTGGGGACAAATCAGATGCACAGTACGGGAATATTTTTCCCATTCTGTAATTTGCCTTCTTACTTTTGTGATTGTTTCTTTGGAGGCACAGAAAGCAGAAGGGGTATGGGCATGGTGGTTTGGTAGAGGAAATAAACAAAATGAAACAAAGAACCAAAATATTGCTTATCTATCACTAGATACAAGGTGCTGGATATATATATATATATGGATATATATGGATATATATATATATATGACATATATGTAACCATTCACCACTAGTGAAAAGAAAAAAAAAAGTGTCATGCCTCTCAGTTTTGGAAATGACTTATTCCATTTTGTGTGTAATGTATTAAAAAGTCATGTCAGTCCTTCCTGCAAAAAATGTTGTCTTATTAGCACATCTAAACTCTAATTCAGTATAAGCAATCATCTCTTGCCTGGAGGGTGCAATGCTTCCAAACCAGGCTCTGTTTATATCTTCTTTATTCTAAACAATTACTAAGGAGAAACTAAACTGATCATATAAACACATAAATCTAACAATGGCAGCCATCTGTCCCATTTCAGCAATTTATTCTCATATTGAGAATAAAACACAAATTACTTTAAAAAACACTTTACTTATATCTCCATTAATCTCATCTAGTTCTCATTTTACACAGGTAAACAATCCTTGATTCACAAGTTTTTTTTTCTACAGTTTTAATTTAGCTTTGCTTTATTGCATATATAGCTATGTAGATACATATATATATATATATATATATATCTTGTTCCTCAGAGAAATTTCCCCAATGTTATGGAACAGACTAACAAAAAAATTTATCTGCCATATACTAGGCATGACCCAAATATGCCCAAGGTTAGTAAAAACTTAAAATAGTTTAAATAGGGGGAAATAAAATGGTAAGGAAGTTGGTTTCAACAAAATACTCTTAGAAGTCAGAGAATGTCACGTAAGTGGTATCATTGCAGATTTAGATTTATTCAAATAAATCTTACAACTATCTAATTTCTCTTCTAAAGCGAATGTTTAATGTTTAAGTCAAAGTTCTGCTTTTGGCACAGGGTTAAAAATTGAGTAAGATTCTTTAACCAAAGTTCATAGTCTAGTAGGAAAGACCATTACCTAATTGTGAACATATTAATGTATGATAAGTGCATAAGTAAAAAAGCTGTATCAACTACTATGAAGCTGATAGGGTGTGCCCCCCCCTCCTGTTTAAGATTGCAGATTTCAAGGACAGGTAATGTTAAAATGGGGGAATGACCTTAGCTGGAATTTCCCTTTAGGGGGATGCAGGGGGAAGAAAGAGGTGAAATAGTCAAGGTGAAACAGATTTCCTGGAAGGCGGGAAATCAGGGTATATAAAGGGTGTGCAAACAAAGAGAAGGATTCATTTCAGGATTCAATTTAATTCGATTGGGATTCCAATATGGAGAGAGGATAGAGAGGAGAGATGGGAATCAGCCATCTTAAAAAGATGTGAGCCATGTGAGCTTGGCCATGTGGCCACCGAGGGCCTGCAACCCTCAGCTGACCCAGGCTGGCAGCATGTGTGCTGAATGCAGTTAAGGAGTTTGCAGATTTGAACTCCGTGTTGGAGTTTGTTTTGCTGAGTTTAACTTGTGTCTGTGAGAGGCTGTGCAAAAGTTAGGCCTGAGAAGAAAGTGAACTTGGCTGGTTCGGCACCATGGAGTTCCTGCTGCCTGAAGGTGACAAGGAGAAGA
>PVHY01033907.1:0-10802 GCA_004024945.1 Uropsilus gracilis
TTCCATGTCCTTGCAATTATAAATAGTGCTGCAGTAAACATCCGAGCACAGGTGTCCCTTTGTACCCACATTGAGGTCTCCTTTGGGTAGATTCCCAAGAGAGCAATTGCTGGGTCAAATGGTAGTTCCATTTTCATTAGTTTGAGGGTCCTCCACACAGCTTTCCATAGAGGTTGGACTAAGTTACATTCCCACCAGCAGTGTAGAATGTTTCTTTCTCTCCACATCCTCGCCAGCAATTCTTGTTGCCCGTTCTTTGGATGTGGGCCATTCTTACTGGTGTAAGGTGGTATCTCATTGTGGTTTTGATTTGCATTTCCCTTATTGCTAGCGACGTTGAGCAATTTTTCATGTACCTGTTGACTATTTGTATTTCCTTTTTGGAGAAGTGTCTTTTTGGTTCTTCTCCCCATTTTCTGATTGGACTTTTTGTTTTGCTTTTGTTTAGTTGTGTGAGTTCCTTGTGGATCTTTGTTATTAAACCCTTATCACTCTTGTGATTCTATTGTCTCTTTTGCTGTACAGTAATTGAGGTAATTTTAGTTCATAATGCTGTATGGGTTATGAACTAACCCCTCAGCAGCTGCATGTGCCACCACCAATTGTCAGTCACCTTCCACCACCTTCAGCCCCTTTGTCTATTCCACCTCCCCTTGCCCTCTGGTCACCACTGTTCTGCTATCAGAGTCGAAGGTGTCATCTTTCATTTGTTTCTTTATATTCTACACATGAGTGCAATCATACAGTGTGTGCCTTTCTCCTGACTTATTTTACCTATTTTCTCTTATGGTCCATCCGTGTTGGCACAGATGGTAAGATCTCCTTTTTGTGGTTGAGTAGTATTCCATTCCATGTGTGAGGTTGTGTGTGTGGTTGTGTTTGTGTGTGAAGTGTACAGTCTGTCTTAATCCACTCATCCATCTCCATGCTCTCACTTGTTTTCTTGTTTTGGCTTTTGTGACTCGGACTGCAGTGAACATCGTGGTCTTCTCCAGTTAGTATTTTCGTAGTCATTGGACAAATATCCAGAAGCTGGATAACGAGATCATGTGGTAGTTCTATTTTTAATCTTGGGAGTATCCTCCATACTGTTTTCTGTAGTGGCTACACCAATTCACATTCCCACCAACAATGCACAGGCCTCCTTTTTCACCACATCCTGGGTAACGCATTATTTCTTGACTTCTTGATAATAGCCTTTCGAAGTGACACCAGGCTGTTTTTCAATAGCAGAGAAGCTGTATGCTTCATGAGTGGTTACCTTGTTCCCTAGAACAAACCCTTTGCCAGTGGCCATCCCCCGGGCCCCCAGCCAGGGAACACTCAGTCCAGCTCCACACCACAAAGCAGTGTCCCCCAGTTTGGCAAGCATGGGGGTCTGGAAAACGAGCGTCTCTTACTGTGTTTTCTTTAAAAAACAAAACCCCACTAAACAACCACTAAATACCAGTTCAGAAAATCACACAGAATAAGCAGTTGTTTCCATAGATTGTGGCCACACACCCAGTAAGCCCACCAGCAGCACCCCACAGAGCTCCCCAGCAGCTGCTGACCGACTGGCCACTGACCGGCTGGCCGCTGACCATGACCTCAGCCTGCAGTGCAGCCTGCTCTATCTCTCCAGCCTGGTATGGAGATTCTGTTCACTCTTTTCTTCTCCAGATGATTTTCTTTTCTTTTCTTTTTTTTGGGGGGGACTAGGTCTTGCTATTTTTGCCTGTGGAACCACAGGCTCTCATTGCCCGGGGTACCACAGACTCAAGCAATCCCCAGCCTCAGCTTCCCAGGTAGCTGGGAATACAGGTGCATGCCACCACACCCAACTATTTTTTGGAATTAGGTCTCACTACGGTCCCCAGGTGGCATTCGAACCACGATCCCTAGCCCCGGCCACTTCATAGGCTGAAGCTTACAGGCACAAGCCACCGTGCTCGGCCTTCCAAATGATTTTCTTTTGGAGAGCCTGGGCAGTCTGCAGGCGAATCTCCCAGGGTCTGGGTGCAGCTGGATCCAGAGATGTGAGCAGACTAAGGTCAAGCCTTTATTATGGAGTTATTCTTTCTGGCTGATTGTGTTTCAGATGAAAATTTGGACTAGGAATACATTTGTGGGACCTGATAATGAAATAGTATCAGCAGATTTCTAGTCAGATGCTCCTGTCCTGTGTCCACTCCACTCACCCCCCCCCCCCCGGGGACCAGCTTTAGCTTTCCACCTCTCTCCAGAGTGTACTTAGACACCAGCAAATAAGAGCATCAGTCCACACACTGCACCACCTTAACCACCTCGGTCATTTTTTTTTTTTTTGAGACCAGGTCTCATTATTTTTGCCTGTGGAACCGCAGGCTCACGTTGCCCAGGGTACCACAGACTCAAGCAATCCCCAGCCTCAGCTTCCCAGGTAGCTGATATTACAGGCACGCACCACCATGCCCAGTTATATATTTTTGGGACTAGGTCTCGCTATGCTGCTCTGGGCGGGTCTTGAACCCACGGACTCAAGGGATTCCCAGTCTTGGCCCTGCTCCATAGGCTGCGCTTAAAGGCACACACCACCGTGCCCAGCCTACACCTTGGCCATTTTTAAGTGCACAGTTCAGTGACTCTGGTATAGTCACCATCACCACCATCCATTCATCTCCAGAACTCTTCATTTTCATTTAAAATTCTGCTTTAGTTTAGTACCTGTGAGTTTAAACTTTAATCTTTGTGTGTGTGTGTGTGTGTGTGCGCACTTTATTTATTTCCCGAACTCTTTCTGTCTCCCCAAACAGAAACTCTGTCCCCACTAAGGACATCCCCCCCCTTCCCAGCCCAGGCACCGACAGTCTACTTTCTGTGCCTGCCATTTGATGACTTTTGGGTGACCACACAGAGCTAAGGTCTGATGTGGCGTCTCCTCCAATTCAAATGCTGTGGCCCGTTGGGACTATGGACATTTGGAGGTAATTAGCTTAGAGATGGAGGCCTCTAAGTGGCATTAGTACCTTCTAAGAGGGACCCAAGAGGAACCTGGGGCCCTAAGATCTAAATGTGTTGGCACTTTTCAAGCTCCTCCCCTGTGGATATTTTCCTTGTCTTTTTAGGTTACTCTGTTATCTATTATTTGTTTATGTGTTATTTCTGTGCTTATGTATGTACATATGTATGTGTTTATTTATTATTTTGGTTACTCTATTTTCAGTTTTTGGTTAGTCTGTTATTTATCCCAACTATTATGATTCTTCACCTAATCTAGTTGCAGCACACAAACATTTGCTTGTAAATGTCTCTGGTAAAAGCCACCAAGGGAGAGACTTTTAGCAGTGACTGAGCTCAGAGTTAGGTCAAGTAGAGAATTTTTCTTTAACAGGATCTTCCAGGGAATCCTTAGGACATGCAAGTAGTGCAAGTTTTTTTTGGAAGGAGGCTGAGAAGAGGTTCAGCTCCGTTCTGCTCCTGTGAGACTGTGTGGTTCATTTTCAAGGCTCTGCTCACCGGAGAGCAGGAGATGGGACAAGGCAAGTCAAAACCCATAAAACACGCTGCTCCTGCTGACATTAGTGTTTTTCTGAATGAACACACCCCAGGTTATTGCCAGCCTCTGGTTGGTTCCCAGAGTGTTGAAGAAGCTGATTCTAAGCTTATTCTGATCATTTTTGCCTGATTTCTTTTCTTCTCTCACTCTCTCTGTCTCTATCTCTATATCTTTCTTTCTTTTTTCTTGTTTTGCTCTTATGGAGTGGTGAATTGCCAAAAGTTCTTCCTCAGCTATTTTTGTTTCCTTTACTTTGTCAGTTTTGAGAGCTGTGTAATATTCCACTAGATGGTTCTATGCTATAGCTTATTTAATTCATTTTCTGCAAGGTTAGATGTTTTTCAGTCTTTTGTGATTATACACGAGGTTGCAAATCAATCATTTGAATACCTGTCACTTTATTCACAAGCAAGTATCTATAAAATAAATTCCTATAAGTGGAACACAGGTCAAAAGGCATATGCATTTGTAATTTGGATACATAATGCCCAATTTGGGAGTTGGTTGAACCAATATACATCCCCAATAGTCAAGTATAAGGATATTTGTTTCCCCCTGTCTTGGCAATAAAGGGTGTTCTTTAACTTTTGGATTTTGTTTGTCAATTTGGTGGGTGAAAAAAAGTAACTCGGCATAATTTTATGGAGCTTTCCTTTTATGAGCAAAGTTGAGCCTCTTTTTATCTATTTTTAAAGCCTTTGGGATTTCCCTTCTCCTAGTATTTTTTCTTATTGATTTACAGGCACGCTCTGTATTAGGGGGATGAGGGCCTTTGTTTTTATACAAATAAATGTGTGCTTCCCAACCCTGCTCGCACAGCTTGCTCTCCACGGACCGGGAGACGGTTGAAAGCACAGATGCTGGAAGGCGCCCACACAAGCTGCTCCCGCCCTCCGGGAGCACGGCCAGGGCCCTGGGCCCTCTGCAGGGACTTGGCTGTCTGGCAAGCCAGGCTTCAAGACATACACGAGCCCCGGTTGTCGCCTGTCAGGGGCCCACATGTCTCTGCTGGGCAGTCCTTATCCTCTGTGACTTTGGCAGACTTCAACATGTCCCTCAAAATCCAGAAGACTTTGACGTTAGCCTCAGCTCGTCTGGCCCTTCCAGACAGAAAGTACCATGTATTTCTCTTGCCTCCTTCTTTACCTTGTTCAGACTTTTCCTGTGAATGGCTGTGGTGCGACTCAATTCGATTTTGCAGTCTTTTGTGTTTGCCCCTAGTAAAAGCATGATGGCTGGGAAGAGAAAGCAGTAGATAAACAAAGGGAAAAACAATATACACGCTGCATCAAATATGTTGGTGTACATATTTTCTAGCCTTTCTCTTTCAGCTCATATTTGTATATTTACATGGAAAGATAAACATGTGATGATAGGCCACAAACCATTGTGCCAAACGCTCTTTTTTTTTTTTTTTTTTTTTTTTTGAGACTAGGTCTTGCTATTTTTGCCCGTGGAACCATAGGCTCATGTTGTCTGGGGTACCACAGACTCAAACAATCCCCAGCCTCAGCTTCCCAGGTAGCTGGGATGACAGGCATGTACCACCAGGCCCAGCTATTTTTTAGGACTAGGTCTTGTTGTGTTGCCCTGAGAGGGACTCGAACTGCGATCCCTAGCCCCAGCCGCTTCATAGGCTGAAGCTTACAGACACAAGCCACTGTGCCTGGCTCCAAACGCTCTTTCGATGGGTTTATGTGGCACCCAGGTTTCAGCTTCACATGATCTTCTACATCGTGATTTGTGACAGGTTCAATTATTCACCTGACTTATTTATTTTATTAAAAAAATATTATTTATTTTGTTCTTTAGATCACAACCTCTGTAAGTGGTTTTTGGGATACCTCCCCCTCCCTCCTCCCTCTGGTGCCCCTTCCATTCTCTCAAACCCCACTCTTTGTTGTTTACTTGTTGTGCTAACACCTGACTTATTTAGATGGTGCCCAGGGAGTGGCTATTTAGGTTGTTTCTAGCTTTTTGCTTCTATAAACAGAATTGTGGTCAGAACTGCAGTGAACATCCTTATCAATCTGAGATTTGTGCATCCTGTTTTCTTCAGAGCAGAGAGCACTTAGAAATAAAACCCCAAGCCGGGTGAGGTGGCATGCGCCTGTAATCCAAGCACTGGGAGGCAAGAGGCCAGGGATCGCTTGAGTTCGCGAGTTCAAGACTACCCTGGGCAATATAGTGAGACTTGGTCTCAAAAAAGCAATGGGGCATGATGATGCATGGCTGTAATTCCAGCTACCTGGGAGGCTGAGGCTGGGGATCACTTGAGTCCGTGGGATCGGGACAACCCCGGGCAACATAACGAGACCTAGTCTCAAAAAATAAAATAAAATAAAATAAAATAAAATAAAATAAAATCCCAGAATTCAAAAGTGTTTAGAAGTGGAGGTGTCAGTGCTGACTGCTGTGTTCACCCCCAGACAGGGCAGGCATGCCCCCCTGCCCCCATAGTGGATCCTAGGACTGCTTCATGTCTCAAGGCCCCCCGGCTTGTCTGTTTCCTGCTGGGATGGTAACCCCCCCCCAACAAAAGGGAAGGTGCGCAGCGGAGCACAGGCCAAGGCTGCTACTAAGTGTTGGGGACCTGGATTCAATGCAAGAAGGAAAGAGGGCAGAGCTCTCGAGCCAGCTTGCCTCAAGTCTGTTTCCCAGGCCATTCATGTCAGTGAAAACCCCTCTGCTATGGATCTTTGTTCTTAAAATGTGCCTCAAGCTGTAAGTGTTTTGAGTCAAAAACCATTTTGAGACCAAAAAGAGGTTGTATGTGTTCAAACAAACCACCGCCCACCACCCCGCTCCGTTAACCTTGGGCCCAACTGTCTTCGCAGAGCCTTCTGGGAGAGAGGAGTCAGGCTCCGTGTGAGTGACAGGCCCTGCAGGGGACTCAGGGTGGAACTGATGCAGCCCTGGACCGTGCAGACGCGAGGCAGGGAAGGGCTAGTGCAGGGCCGGACCGAGCAGCGGGTCCCACATTAGAGGGAGCCAGACCCCACCCTGAACCCTCTCCTCAGCTTGTCCTTGACCTCCAGAGTTGCCTGAGGCTTTCTTTCCTTTGGCAGAGGACGGTCCTCCGGATTTGGATCTGGTGAAGCTGTACTCTGGCCAGGCCAGAGAGGCCTGTGGCCTGTGTGTGACCACAGAGTGACCCCTCAGCAAGGGCCTCCCTCCCCTTGAGCGATGAGGACATGCACCAGCCAACCAGGCCTGGGTACCCTGTGTCCCCCCCACCTGTCATCACCCCCACCCAGTGAGCACACGAGGGGGCCTTCCTTGAGCCCCCCTAATCCCAGCCCACCCAGCTAGACCTTACTCCCCCCACCTCCCCCGCCTGGTCTGAACCCAGACAGAAGAAAGGTGGGGGTGGGGCCCCAGAAGTGGAAGAGGAGCGATTTATGGCATAAACACAGCGCTGCGTGTAGAAGAAAAATATTTTCTTTGAACAAACAAGACTCTTAGCCCTGCTTCCCAGAAGCGCTATTATCTCAGAGCAGCTCTGCTTCTAGAAGAAAGAAAAAATTCAGTGAGGGATGGAGAGAGAAGAAAAGCCTTTGCAGCTGACAGCACTAATGTTTGGGTCTGAGGGGCTGCGTGGGGGGCCTTGACTGGCAGAGGCAGGACTGGGGGATGCTGGGGCTGGGGGTGGGGTGGGGGATGGTCTCCTTCCGATTAGACTTGGTCAATGGGCATGAGCAGCCGGGTCCTGCTGCAAGAACTTGAAACCTGTGACACACACATTTGCCGAGCCGGGAGGGGCACCGATCAGCCATCCGGGCACTTGCCACTTTGGCAAAATGGCTGTTTTGAAATGGAAGCATTTTCCCTGTTTCCCTGCCCTGCCCCGCCCTGCCCCGCCACACACGTGTGCATATGCTTAGCTGCCTGTACAGGTACCTACAGAGGAGGGGGCTTGGGGTGAATGCTCCGGGCAGGCGTAAAGGCCCACCTCTTTGGCACAGTCTGCTAGGAGGTTTCCTGCCACCTCCTGACCAGCCAACCCTGGCAGCACAGGTCTTTGTGAGCCCCACGCATGCCCTGCGTCCACCTGGCTGACTCAGCACCTCAGCTCTCCATGATGGTCCCTTCTGGGGGCTGCAGCTCCTGTGTGTCCCTCGAAGGGGTGGGTGGGGCCTGCCGTGTCCCCCGCGCTGGGCACAGAGCCTGGCACGTGAGGACACCCATGGGCATGCTGGGGGGCTGTTTGCCTTCTCTATCACATTCAGACCCCCAGAATGACCCCTGGAGTCTCTGGGCTGGGGTGGTGGGTCAGGGTGGTCCCTTCTGTGGGCACTGGTTCTGAAAGGGGCACAGGTGGCTCTGGGTTGCCTTCCCAGGGTACGCGTCGTCCCTTTTGTTAGCATGTGTGGCTCGCAGGGTCCGATGAGCGCAGGACTCAGAGGAGGCCCTGGGACAGAGGCCTGGGCGAGCAAGCCCTGGCCTCTGTCTTTGCTGAGAGCCCCCACTGAGCGTGTCCACTGTCTGCCATGGGCAGGAGCTCCAGGCCGGGCAGGCGACATCTTCAAAGTCCATCCAGGGACTTAGCCAGCTGTCTGACATTGCAAGCTTAGCTCTTCCGCCTGCTCAGCCTGTGGGTCCCAGGCCACCCCAGCCCATCGTCTCCTCCTCCAGGCAGGCAGCAAGATTTTATGAGGACCTGGGTGAGTCTGCGCCTGCTGAGTGCTTGGCTCCTTTCCTCTGAGCTGTGCCCGCAGCTGCCAGCCCAGGAGCCCCCTTCACAGCTGGGCCGAAGGACACAGTGACGGATGGAGGGGGCACAGCCACCAGGGGGTAATGGGACAACCCCTTCCTTCAGTATACGCAGAACCCCTGTAGGGGATGAGCCTCATCCTTTCACCGAAATCACCATCTTTGATGGACTCTTTCTCCAGTATATTTTCGCTTTTTTTTTTCTTTTTGTAAGAGACTAGGTCTCGCTATGTTGCCCGGGGAAGTCCCGATCCCATGGACTCAAGTGATCCCCAGCCTCAGCCTCCCAGGTAGTTGGGATTACGGTGCCCGCCACTGCGCCCAGTTGCTTTTTTGAGACCAGTTCTCGTTATGTTGCCCGGGGTAGTCTCGAACCCACGAACTCAAGCGATCCCTGGCCTCTTGCCTCCCAGTGCTTGGATTACAGGTGCGCACCACCACGCCCGGCGAATCTCCAGTATATTTTAGTCAAAATGTCCTTTGAAGTGCACACTTTCAAAAATTTTATGAAACCCAATCTTTGATTTTCCTCTTGTATAACTGCGCTTTGTGCCGTTTTTCGGAAATATTTGCCAAACCTAGGGTCACTGGGATCTTTCTCTGGTGTTTTCTCCAAGAAGTTGCATGGCTTCAGGCCTAACATTTAGGCCCGTGATCTAGTCTGTGGTGTTGGTCGCCACCATCCATTTCCAGAACTTTTCGTCTTTCCACACTGAAATTCGGGCCCCGGGAAACACAGCCCCAGCGAGACAGCCGGGAAGCCTGTCCACGGGGTCACCTTCTCTGAAGGTGACTCATCTGTAACAGGGGACCGAGGTCAGGGCTGTGCCCAGTGGAGCAGCCCCTGGCAGCTGTGCCAGGGGCCCCAGAGGCTGGAAGGGCAGGGGGTAGCAGGAAGCCGCCCCCCCCCCCCCAGGGTGAGCCGACAGGCAGACCCACCGCAGGTTCCAGGTTCCCGAGCAAGGCCGTGGGAGCAGAGTCACTGGGCAAGAGGAGACCCTGAGGGGCTTGAGGAGGCAGGCGGAGCCCGGGTGAGTGCGGAGGCAGAAACTCCAGGGATCCAGGCTCCAGGCTCCCGGAAGTGGCCTCCCAGGCTCGGACTTTGCCGTATGAGAAGAATGGGAGACAGTGAGGGGGTGAGGGGACACTTGGAGTGAGGAAGCCTCGGAGCACAGAGGCTGACGGAGCCCGGTGCGGCATGGGGAGGAGGCTGGAGCAGCCCAGGGGCAGGCAGTCCCCAACCCCTCAAGCCCCACCTGAGTTCTCTCTAAATGGCCAGGCCGGATACCCTCTAGCAGCAATGTCAAGAGCAGCAGGCAGAGGCCGTGCAGAAGCCCCTCGAAAACAGACAAATCCCCCAGGACTCAGCCCTGCGCATGTTGAGGCCTCGCAGGCTCGAGGCGGAGAACCACATGCTGCCCATGCGGGACTGTTACAGGTGAGTTGTCTTCAGGGACTCGGACTTGAGGGGTAGCACAGACTCAAGCGATCCCCAGCCTCAGCTTCCCAGGTAGCTGGGATTACAGGCACGCACCACCACGCCCAGCTATTTTTTTGGGAAAACTAGGTCTTGCTACATTGCCCCAGCAGGACTCGAACAGCGATCCCCAGGCCTAGCTGCGACTCCATAGGCTGTTGCTTACAGGCACTGCTTGTCTATCCTTGCACACCGGTTGCATATCACTCTCCTCAGCTGTATGACTTTTCGCTTTATCAAGAAGACCTGAAAGCGAGCCGGGCACAGTGGCTCGTGCCTGTGAGCCTGCAGTTCCACGGGCAAAAATAGCAAGACCTAGTCTCAAAAAAAAAAAAAAAAAAAGAAGAAGAAGAAGAAGAAGAAAACCTGAAATCAGCGCCTCCAGGGCTAGCTGGCTGGCTTGGCCCATGCACCTCCTGGAGTGCTGGCCTCTTCCATCCTGTTGTCCCCCTTCCCTCTGCCTTGTGCTCCGTGTTAGCAGGGGGTGTCTATCTCTTCTTCCAGACCTAAGCACATGCCCCGAGGGATGTAGTCCACTCCTCCATCTGGGCTCCCAGGCTGCTCATCAGGAGGGTGCTGGGATTCGTGGGGGGGCAATGGAAACTGAGTCGAGACAGGGCCTGAGACGGGCTGGATGATGGGACTCGATTGCTCAGCCTGTGAAAACCAGTCCTGGAATTAGAAGTGCTGTTCCAGCCTTGACCCCCTCACTCCGCCCCTGCCTCCTGCAGCCTCTGTTGCAGCCACCTAGTCCAAACCAAGCCGCCAGCCCCTTCCATGTGTAAGCTGCATTGATGTGGGGCAATATGAGCAGCTGAAAAATAACTGACAGCTCCGCACCCCCCAGCCCTGGCAACCCTCATTCCGCTCTGGGTGGATTTGACGCCCCTGTATACCTCATCTAGGTGGAACCAGAAAATATCTGTGCATCTGGGCCAGTGTATATCCATGCTGCACAAGGCTCGTTTCTATTGTGGCCTGCATTGGAATCCCTTTCTTTTTCAAGGCCAGTGGTCAGTTTCATGAGTGGACCGCATTTTCTTTCTCCAGTCACCTCTTGGTAGACTGAGGGTGTTTCCTCCTTTTGGTTCTCGC
>PVHY01033908.1:0-10799 GCA_004024945.1 Uropsilus gracilis
CCCCAGGCCCACCCTACGGAGTCCATCTTCCATCTTCCTGCCTCAGCTCAGACACAGTCCTCCTGGTCTTCTCTATCATCCTTACAGGGAGGCACCCCCTCCTTGAGGGTGCTCCCTTGAGCCTGGGGTCTCCCCTGGAAGCCCGCAGCTGCTAAGTGTGGGAGCGTCCGGCTGCCAGCCTGCATGCTTCTCAAAGGCTGAGCTCACTTTTGGCGGCAGCCAGCAGCTCAGGGGGCAGGCACTTGAGAAATGCTAGCTGAATGAATGAATGAATGAATGAATGAATGAATGAATGAATGAATGAGTGTGTGGGCCTCGCTGATTTACTAGGTTGAACATCGCCCATCAGTGGCAGATGCGATTTTGTTTGGTTCCCCTGCGGCTTCCGTGAAGGCAGTAGACTGACGAACGTTTCAAGCCGAGGCGGTCCTAGGCAGTATTTCAAGCAAGCAAACAAGCAGATGAACTAAATAAAGCAAAATATAAACTGTTGGACCGAAAATGACAAATAGAAGCCGGAGTGGACTCGCTCAAGTCTGGATTTCAAAGATCCCTGAATAACCAAAGATGGAGAAGGACGTGCCTCCATGGCAACAGGGAGCGGAAGCAAAAGCACTCATATTGTCAAGCACTTATTGAGCACCAACTGTATACCAGGCACTAGAGAACGGACGGTCAAAGACCTGTGTTCCCGGTCGCCGCACATCCATCTCCCAACCGCCCAGGGAAGCCTCAGGAAGAGAAAAGGGCTCGGTGCAAGTCACCTTGACTCAATTCCCACAGGACCAGGCACCGTGACTGAAGGCACCTTTGCTCCCCAGGAGAGGAGTGGGACAGATGGGGTAATGGTGCAATTCCAGGTAAACTCTGAGCGCCCCTTGGTGAGCTGTGCTTGCAGGGGGAGGGAGAGGGACAAAGGCTGGCGCGGTGGGGCCCAGCCTGTCACCAGGAGAAGAGGTGACCAGGCTGCAGCCTTGGCAGGACCATCCCAGCGGCCACCGCTGCCTCCTTTGATTGTCTCATCCTTTGTTCAGCATTTCAGGGCGTTCAGCTCCTGGGCCTTGCGCCAGTCTGCCTCCCGCACCCCGACACTGGCTGCCACTACGGCCCAGGCAGGTGGAGGTGGCAGTCTAGAGCGGCTCCAGAGGAGTGACGGGAGGAGCCCGAGGAGGGAGGGCTCTTGGCCAGGGTGGCAGAGCAAGGACGCAGCCGGCCCGAACCAGGCGGATACTCAGTCCCAGCCTGGCAGCTCCTGGGGCCTCAAGGTCAGAAACAGCCCCAAGCTGGGGCCACCTCGGTGACCGGCTCCCCCATATCCTGCTCCCCAGCCGCCCCCAGACTAGGAGGACCTCCAGCACAGGGTTGTGTCTGTTCTGGTCACTGCTGCACCCCAGAGCCGCAGCCAGCATGGCGCACACAGTAGGTGTGCACTCAGGGCCTGCTGAGAGCTGGGTGGATGCTGGCCTCAGCCCCAAGGTACAGACGAGGTGGTCACACACGGTCCAGAGAAGGAAACGGAAGCTCGGGGCAGGGGGTGGGTGGGGGGCTGCTTACCCAAGGTCACAAGGCAGCCCCCTGCCCCCGCAAGCGTCAGGCAGCTGCTGGGAAGGCCTCAGGGGGGCCTCACCCACAGGGCTCCCCGAGATGGCCTTTTCCAGGTTTGGGGTCCCATGTCCTCGGCTGATGTCAGCAAGAGAGAGGGATCTAGTGGGGGTGGCTATGCCGGCTCCGAGGCTGGGGGGGCTCATGGGCAGGGAGGCTGTCCTGGGGAGGGCCCCCATGGGGTGAGCTTGGGGGGGCAGGAGGACACAGATAAATAGGGCTGGGAGGGGTGAGAGTCTCTGGCAGCCCCCTGCCCCCGGTCTGGAGATCTCTGAGCAGGGAACTGGGACCTAATTAACCAGTCCCATCAGCCACACCCCATCCTGCCCACTCCTTATCCCCAGCCACCTCTGTGACCACCCCACTGAACCCCAGGCCTCCATCTTCACCCCTTATCCCCTGCTCCATCACCCTCCCTCACAGCCCCCAGGGTGCCCCACCACTGCCCCCCTTACCCCGCAAGATAGCAGCTATTACACCCCCTTTTTTAAATGCCCCCACCCACCCTTCTGGGAGAGCTCTAACCACACCCCCCATCTCCCCGCCCCCCCTCCCTCACCACAGCTCTCATCACCTTCCCTCTCACCTCCCCCATTTCAGCCCCCACACCTCCCCCATCACAGCTCCTGCCACCTCCCGCTTCCCTGGGGAGGATGAGACTGGGGGTTGGGAGCGAGCAGGAAAGGTGGCAAGGGGAGCTAGGGGGGAGGGGAGGAGGGGAGGTAAAGGGGAGGGGAGGAAGGGAGCTAGGGGGAGGAAGAGATGGGGACAGGGTGGGAGGAGGATCCCACCCACCCCTGCAGGCAGGCGCGGGGGTACTGGGGTACTGTCCAAGGTGCTGGGTGGCCGGACACGGAGGCAGGAGGCTCGGCGGACCAGGGTCTGAACCCCTGCCCTGTGGCTTGGGCAGTGGTGCCCATACTTTGCTTTGCGTGCACTGGGGGGCTGCTGGTTGGCTGGAGGGAACCCAGACAGACTTCCGGGAAGTGCCTGCATCAGCCCCCACCCAGCCACCCAGCCTGCCCCACCTCTGGCCTCTGAGGACCTAAGATTAATGAGGCTGGTCCTGCAGTGTGTTGCTGGGTCCCCTGGGGCCCGGCTGCTAAAGGGCAGCAGCTGGCAGCCCAGCCAGGCTTGGTGGGTCCCGAGAGGCTTGCCGTACCCCTCCTTCCTTTCCCCTGCTGCACAACCCTCTCTTTCCACCCAGGCCTGGGGTAACTGCATATATTTCTACCTCAGGCCTTTGCTGATGCTGTTCCTTCCACCTAGTAGTATTCTTCCCGTTGTTTTATTTGTCTAAACCATACGGACACTTGGAGGACCCCCTCCTCCAGGAAGTCCTCCAGCTCAGCTCTCTCAGGCACACACTGCCTCCAGGAAGTCCTCCACCTCACCTCCCTGGAGGCAACCCTGACTTCCCGAGGAAGCATTCACATCTTTTCCTACTCAAGCATGAGTGCTAACTACGTGCAAAGGAACATTCTTCACGCTTTTACCTGCACATCGTCTCAGTCCATCCTCACAACCACGACACAGTAGGGACAATTCTGAGTCCCATTTTACAGAGCGGGACTCTTAGGCTCAGAGAGGCTGAGGGGCTTTGCACATGGCCACACAGCCAGAGCAGGACCGAGCTAGGATTCAGATCCGTATTTGCTGGCTTTATGACTCAGAGCTCAGCCACTGCTCCCAAGATCTATATTAGCTTTTGCAACCTCTGGACTCAAAAACCAATTTGGCAAGAGCCTGGTCCTTCTCGCCGAGTCCCCAGGTCCCAGCACAGGGCCTGGTCCGATGCGGCACCATTGACAACCAAATAAAAGTGATGATTAATTCACAGCAGCTGAAGAGGCTCCTGGAGCCAGCGAAGTAGCCAGAAGCCAGAGGGGTGGATCTGTGATGGTGGAAACGTGGGCAGTGTGGCTGGTGGCGCTGGGCTGGACCTTGCTCTTCCCAAACACACACCATTTCCTCACTCCTGGTGCCAGCCTCGGCCCCAGTGCCCTCCCGGGTCAGCTAGAAGAGGCTCCCCAGGGGCCCTGTAGCCAGGAGCTGGCCCCAGGGGATGCCAGGGCTGTACAAGCTGCTCGCTGACATGCCCCACACAGCTCTTAGGTGAGCGGGGGGAGGGGGGAGCTCCTTCACCTGGGCCTGACTGTTACCTTGTTCTGTCTCTTGGGTTCATCTGGGATGACTGGGCTCTGGCTTGGGGCTGTGCGATCTGGAGCAATTCACTCACCCTCTCTGGGCCTCAGTCTGTGCAGCGACCTGCCTGCCAGTCTGGTGAATGGAGGTGCTCTCCCTGGAGGTGGCTGTGCTCCTTTGGGGTTCTACCCTGTCCCCAATAGCTGGAGCGCAGCCTCAGACAGGACGCTCCCGTAAGAGAGGCACCTGGATGGATGCATTCGTGTCACCCTGAGAAGGGATCAGGCTTGGGAGGTGCTGCTACCAGCTGCCACCTGTCACCGCAGCCCTCCAACCTGGAGCACCGGGCACAGCGAGCTTAGGCCTGGGACAGCTGGCGTGACGGTCTCAGCCTGGCATGCATCAGCGGCCCGTCCGCAGAATGGGCAGAGGCAGCTGGGCTCTCCCTTGAGGGCAGAGCTGGGGCACACCAGCCATCAGAAAGCAGTCCTTGCCTCTGCCCCCTGCCACGAGCACCCAAGGAAGAATCTGGGTCACCTGGGAGGTGACACTATGTCCCGTCTGTCTCCAGCTACGGGGACAGGGGCTGGACGAGGCCAAGGCAGGGAGGCCTGATGACCCCAGGGAAGTTGTGGCCTGGCAGGAGGGTGGAAAGCAGTGCCCCCTCTGCAGGTGGGAGACGACCCCCTCCCTCCAGACCCTCAGGGTCGCCGGGCCCAGCTATGCCACCAGCTGCTGATTCTACTTGGACCCACCCCCAGCAGGGAGAGGTGAGGGGGCATGGGCTGAGCAAACCGCAGCCCCCATGGGGCCCGGCCTGTCCTGTCCCGAGGGCTCTCTGTCATGGCCGCGTGATGGGCACGTGGGTACTCGGTGCCAGCCGTGTACAAGCAGGTGAGGCCATGTTGGCACCCAGGGCACGCTGGGCTTTCCGAGCTGCCGCCTGGTGTGCATGGCACAGCACCTCCCCCGTGCATGCTGGGAACCTGGTAGGCTAGGGACCCCCCCCCCCCGCCCCCTGTCCGCTCTCACACAGCTCACCATCACCAGCTAAGAAGTGCTTTTACATCTTACATTTGCATTCTGAAGCGGTTGGGAAAATAAAAGAATAACATGTGACCGGTGGAAATGATGTGAAATTCAAACCTCAGCCTCCACAAGTGTCACCAGACCTCAGTCCCTGCACCACACACCGTCTGTGAGCACTTTCACCAGCAGTTACAGCCAAGACCTGAGGACCCTCAAAGGCTAAAACAGTTACCATCAGACCTCACTGCCAGCTGCCCTGATGCCAGGATGGCGGGGGCACGCTGCCCCTCGCCCCCAAAGAAAAGCTCAGCTTCCATGAACGTGTTCAGGAATTTTAGAAAACCTGCATGCAGCGTGTTCATTTCAGGACATGCAGGCGAGCTTTGGGTTTTATAGCTTTCTAGAGCTTTCAGCGTTTGCACGCGTGTCTGTGTATCTGTGCGCGGGGGTCTTACTTTGTTCGAGATTTCAGATCTGCTACTCGTCTCTCTTGTTAAGCGCATGACAGCTCCATGGTGGGCGACCGGTCAAGGCCGGTGGGATTAAAATCACTTTGTTCTTTCCACCCACCGGACACCTCTGCCAGCAAGGGGATGCCCTTATGCCCATTTCATAAATGTGGAAGCTGAGGCCTGGAGGGTAAGGTCACCGTGGGAGGCCCTTTCCTGGGTCGCTGTCACAGCGAGGGCCAGTGTCCTTCCCTGACACTGCTCTGCTCCTGGGAGCAGCGGGGACACAGTGATGTATCTGGGGGGAGGTTTCCAGTCCCTTCCCTCTCACTGGGGGGTCTTGGCGGGGCTCCCAGCAGCCTGATGAGGGAGGAATGAGTGATTTTTCCTTTTTCTAGCAAACAGGAGGCAAGTGGGGGGTGAGCAGCTGAGGGGAGGGGAAGGGGAGTGGCTGAAGCTGGGAGATCTAGGGAGGCTGAATCATAAAGAGGGAGCCACGGGGAGTTAGGAGTCCACTGAAAGGGGGTGGAGGGAGTCTGGAGGGCCAGAAATCCAAGTGTACATGCTGGGAACGAGATGGTCAACGTGGCCATCTTGGGTGGGGTTGTCCGGTTCTGAAGGCCCTGGGAGGAGGGCCTCTGAAGGGTCATGTCTGTCCCCAGCACTGTCCCATCTGCACACCTGCTAAGTCCAAATGCCATGCCAAGGAGAGATACCACAGCTCTTTCTGCTCTCGGAGTTTGCCTCCCACCAGGGAAGATTTGGGGATTAAGCAGAGCAAATGGGGCAGGAGATACCTAGTACTTCTATCTCTCTTGGGAACTCCTCGTGCCTCTCTGGAAGAGTCCACACAGGACCCGGTTGGGGGGGGGGTCTGAGGGTAAAATCCAAAGTCCTTCTCGGGACCATCTAACTCCATATATCAGGTCCCTGCTCCAAACTCATCGCGCACCATCTTCCCTTCGTCCACTGCACCCAAACTCAACGGGCCTGAATGGACTCAGCTGTTTTCCACCCCAGGGCCTTCATGCCGGCTGTGCCCTCTGCCTGGAGCACATCCTATCCTCCCGCATGCTTCAGATCTCAGCACAAACATCACTTCCTTGAACTAGCCTTCCAGGGCCGGCCCTGGACCAGGTGTAGTTCATGTTCTCCGACTTCCAGCTGCTTGTCTGTGCGGTCCTGTGTCTGCTTGCTGCACAGCTACACCAGGGCGCCGAGTGCCCGGGGACGGACCCTTGAAGGGCCTGACTCACGCAGGGTCTGACGTGCCGTGGTTAACAGGTGATGGTGTGATGACACATTGGAGTGACTGGTGCCTCCCGTCAGAAGAGCTCAGAGTTACACAAACCACATGTGGGGAAAAGTGTCATCAACAAGCCATTTGTTTCCATTGCCATCACGTGTCCATGCTCACGATATCTCTGTAGCCACCGGAACTCTGCAAGGTGCTGGATCTGATCTGTCCGGCATGGTAGCCAGGGATACAGGTGGCAGTGGACTGCACATGTGGCAACAGCGGCCATGGAGCTGAATTTAAATTTTAATGTAGGTTTAATAGCCCCACCATAGTCAGCGGTAGTTAGTGGCCACCGTACTAGACAGCACTACTCTGGAGAGCAGGAAGGTGCTTTGCCTCCAGCTCTGTCATCCCGGGTCTCACATGGATTCCCCAAACCTCTGCCATTGCCCTTCAAGGATTTTCTGACAGCTTCCGTGAGGCTGGGTCACCCCTCACTTCCCCCACTGCCCACCATGCCTGTCACAGAGATCACCAGCAGTGACACTGGGGGGTGTCCAGAGATAAGTCTGAGCGTGGACCTCACCATGGTTATCATCGCATTCACCCATCTCGAGGTCCCCCCCATTCTCTGCATCACCACCACCTCATCACCACACCCCCAGGATCACCCCCAACACAGCAATCATCAGCGCCCCCCAACTCATTCCCCAGTCAGTACTACCACTGATGTCACCCCTGACACACTCTAACCATCAGCACCACCCTGCCTCCCACCATCAGCACCCCCAACACCCTACCCCCACGCCGCCTCCATCACACCACCCCACTTTGGAGTCAGTATTGGCTGCCACCACGAACTCTGGCTCTGGGGTTCAATGGCCTGGACTGGAATCACAGTTCTGAGCCTAAGACATTCATCTGCTGGGAGGCTCAGTTTCCTGATCTGTAAAATGGAGCTAGTCAGAAGCATAAACTCATAGGACGGGTTGTCAGTAAGTGTCAGAAGAAAATCAAAGGGGAAAGTACCCGGAAAACCCTTTGAGTGAAATCATCGAGCGCCGTGTTTTTCCAGGCCCTGTGCTGGGTGAGCGCACCGCACTGAATCCTCGCCCAGCGGCAAGGCCTGGATGATCCATTTTACAGATGTGGAAACTGAGGAGTGGGGGGTGATAGAGCTCGCTGCAACTTTAAGAGGCTGAACTGTGACTCAAGTCCTAAACTGGGTCTTTTTGGGGGGGCAAGGGAGGCTGGTTAAGCAGACTGGCCTTTCTGCTGCCCCAGCCTCCTTCCTGGGAGTTCCTTGTCCCCATGGAGGTGGAGGTGTGGGGTTTGTCTGGCCCAGCATCTGGACTGTATGGCCCAGTGGGGGGGAGGGGGGAAGGGGGGGAGGGTCACCAGCAGCTGGCTCACCTGTATCCTGGCGAAACTGATGCATGGACTGCAGGTCGATGATGTAGGGCACCAGCTGGGCGTCCACCTGGCCCAGGACCACGGAGCCGCGGGCATCCTCCTTGAGCACATTCTCGATGTGGTGGCACACGGTGGCCGTGTAGGGCCGCCAGCGGCTGTGCTCGTTCAGCCACTCCCACACCACCACCCGGGCCACATTCTGCGGGGGGAAGCCCAGCCCGCTCACCGGCACCATCGCCCCCTGGCTTGGCCGAGCCATGGCTGCTGACTCCGGGGCCAGGACCCCGGGGCTATTGGCCCAGCTCCTGGGGGCCTGGACGCCGGCAGGGAACTTCCTCTCTCCCAGGGGCAGCCAGGCCGGCAGGCCCTCCTGCCTCGTCCCAATCTTCTCCGGGGCCTGGGGCTGTTAGGAGCGTGGGCCTCCGCTGTGGGCCTGAGAGGACCCTTCCCGCAGAGTCGCTGTTCCGGGAGCAGGTGTCTCTTCCGAGCAGCAGCCGTTGCTCTGGATTCCGGGGTGCCCTCGCCGGCGGCTGAGGGAGGGAGGCAGCCCTCCCCTCTCGGTTGGCTCTAGCCTGCCGTCCTTCTTCCCAGCAGCGGCCTGGCACCCCAGGGCCGGGCCCAGCCTGCGCCCTCTGCTCTCGCCTGGCCTCAGGCCCGCCCCGACGGCTCCGGCTACAGGGGCGTTCCGGTCCCCCTCGGCCCCACCGGTCAGGCTCCACGACAACGGACAACGTCCTGGGCAGCCTGGAGAGGTGCGCGCCAGGGGGAGGGGTGCGGCGCGTGTCCGGGCGGCTGGCGCTGCCTGCGGCTGGCTGCCGAGCTGGACTGGGGGGCCAAGGGGCGGGGGCCCGTGGGCACGCCCCACCCCACTCGTGCTCGCGACCTGCCAGGAGACAAGAAGGGGAGAGGGCCCTTTAAGAGGAGAGCGGGCACCCCCTCCCCCTTCCCGGGAGAGATGGTTGAGAACAATGGGGAACCGGTGAGGGGGGGGGCTGAAGGGGTCCCCGCCGCGATCCCTCGGGGCAGGCCTGGAGGGAGGGCCGGGCTGGGGCGCAATTTCCCGAGACCTCGCGCCAGCACCCTCCTCGGCACCCCCGGCGTCTCTCTCTCCCGCCGGCCGCGCACGGCTGGGGGTGCAGGGCGCGGGCTGAGCGAGGATGCGCGCACTGCAGGCGCGGCCCAGGCCCCTCGGGGGTCGCGTCACCGAGACCAGCTGGGGCAGGAGCGTCACCGCCTGGGCCCCGGGGCGCAGCAGCCCCCCTTCCCCGGCGCGGACCTCCCCAGGGCGCACGGCGCCCCCCCACCCCCAGGAGCCGGGGGTGGGGTCCCTCAGCACCCCGCTCTCACCGCCTCTCCTCTGCCTGGTTCCTTCTCCGGCTTAAGCTTCAGCACCGCTGCCTCTCGGGCTCCCCCAAGAGTGGGAGGGAGCCGCGGTCCCGCCTCCGCGCCCTCTCCCTCCCAGGCCCCGAGGCCACCGGCCCCCGGGAGCCGGTGTCTGGGCGCTGGGACAGACCGCCCCGCCGACCGACCGACGGATGCATGAGCCGGCCGCCGGGATCCCGCGGGTGGGAGGCGGCTGCGGCCACGCTCAGGGGAGGGGAGAGGGAGGGGGCGGAGGAGGAGGAAGGGGAGGAGACAGATTGGCCCTGAGCGCCGCTGGCTGGCGCTGGCACTGAGTCCCGGGCTCCCCAAATCCTCCACTAGGCCCATCTAGGACCCCACAGGTCACCTGAGCCCAAGCGGGATGCCACACATGGAGGGAGGGGTACCCAGACGCCCCTGCCGGAACCCTAGTCTTTGCAGTTGAGCACTGCAGCCCCAGCACTCAGTAGGTGCTCAATAGATGCTTGAATAAAACCCAGAGCTTGTCTAAAGAAAGCTCTCAAAGGACCCCATGGCGGCCTTCTTCCCCCCCTCCCCCCGTTGAGTGGCATGAGACTGGCAAGACCCATTTTGGAACCAAATGAAATGAAAGCTTGTGAAGTGTCCCGTACCGAGGCCCAGAGAGGGTAAGAAACAGCTCCCAGGTCACACAGCAGCTGAGATATGCCCACCCAGTGTCCAGAGAGCCCACACTCCAGGCGGCAGAGACCTTGGAGGAGGGTTGGGGTAGAGGGCTGCAAACAGTAGGTGCTCAAGAAATGCTTTGTGTGGGCTGGCTGGGAGGCAAGGAGGCAGGGGGTGGAGCGAAGCCAGCGTTCCTGGGGGGTGGCCCGCCCGCCTCTGGCCGGCTGAAGCAGCTGAGGACACACTTCAGCTGGGAGGGAACTGGACCACCCAGGGGCTTTTGCGGTCAGGGGAGATGAAGGATGTGTCCAGGACTTCAGCCTGGGCGGGAGAGGGGTCAGCTGTGGAGCAGCCCGTGCTCCCTTTCCTCCCCAGGGCAGATGGTGATAAACTAGGCGAGTTGGTCAGAGACAATTTCCCAGCGCTTCGAAGCCAGCTGGGGCGACTCTCCCTCCCCCCTGCAGCTGGGGGCCTTCTGGACTCTTGCAGACAGGGCCGTGATCCTGCCGGCTTCGCTGGCCACAGACTAGAGAGAGACGTGACGGGACCCAGGTGGCTCACTAAAGCCTTGGGTTTTAGCTTCCGGGATGACGAAGACCCTCCTCCCCATCACAGACGAGACCAGACGATGTGCGTTTTTCTGGAAAGAAGCCATCTGATTTTCAGCAAGTTTCTTTTCAAAGGCGGCCTTGACCCCAAAGATTCGGAGCTGCCAGTGAGTGACCTGGTTACAGAGGGCAGTTACTCCTGGCTCAAGGTCACCGGGGAAGTAAACAGTGACTTGGAAGGAAGGAACCAGGCTACTGAAGGGCTGGCTAAATGGCACCTCCTCCAGGAAGCCTTCCCTGAACACATCCACCTTTGTGCGTCTTGGCCCACGCTTTGCTGTGACCCCCTGCATCGTGAGCCGCGCC
>PVHY01033909.1:0-10804 GCA_004024945.1 Uropsilus gracilis
GGCAGAAACCAAATGGTTTCACTAATGTATGGGATATAGTGGAAAAATAAATAAATAAATAAATAAAAACCTTGAGGAAAGTCAAAACAAGCTAAGCACCAAAATGAAGCGCACAACTATGAACAGGAGGGAAAGGGGAGAAAGGGAGGGGAGGGGGGGGGCAAACCCTTGAGATTACAATGTTGTGAAATTTATATATAAATTTTTTTTAAAAAGTCACATACCAGCTACCTCTTACATGCCGCCTCTGAGAATCATCTGTGTGGGGCACTTAGTTACTCTGCACCAGTTGTCACTCCAGACCACCTCCCTGGAGCCTCCTCGGGCCACCTGGGTTCAGATGCCTCAGCTCTACCCAAGCCCCTCAGTTCTGCAGTTGCCCCCTCAGATGCCCCAGCCTGAGCAAAACCAGTGCTCAGGTTGGCTCAGGGGCAGCCAGTTAACACTGTGGAGGAAACCTTTGACCAGTGGAAAGGAAAAAACGCCATAAGCTGACCTTCCCAACCATCCTCAAGCTCTCCTTGATGAGGCGACACACTGGTGTCCTGGCAGAAGAAGCCCTGTCGGGAGAAGAACCTCAGAGTACCCGCTCCCACTCAGACCCTGGAGGGCGCCCACCTTGCCTTCTTCCTCACCTTCCTCGCCCTCTTCCCATCACCTCCCATGTCACACCCGTTGCTTCAGGGAGGCACATGGACGGTGCCCTGGCCCTTCACGCCCGCCCCGAGGCAGGCACGCGACGGCCCCCCACCAGTGGCAGAGTTGCAGTAGGTGCTAAGGAACTCGGGTGATGAACCCCAGCTATGGTCCTACTTCCAGCTCCCGACGGTCACCCCAGGCCCCCTACCAGTCACACGCACAGTCCTCTCGGGAAACCTTCGTTAGGACAAAGACGACGCAGTGGTCACTAAACATGGCCAGGGGAACGTCTGTCTCCAGTCCCAAAAACAACCCAGCAAGTAACAAACTTGACACCTCCGTGGTGCGAGGATGACGACTGAGGGGCGAGGCGCCGAGTGGCGGGTGCGGTGCCGCCACAGCCATGAGGGGAGGCCCTCGACCGTCTTCACGACAGAGGAAACCAAACTCACCTCAGTCATTGTGAAAGCCTCTGTGTCTTCCTGATCACCACAACGATGGGTCCCGCCGACCCTGACAAACACGGGCCACTGGGAGACCAAGCACACGCACACGTCACTGTCACGAGGCTGCCACGTGACTGCTTTGCGCAGGTGCAAAGCCCCGCAGTTCGCGGCCTCCTTTCCACCCGCCGACGCCTGTCAGGAGCAAAACCAGAAACCGCTTAGCTGGATGAATGGTCCTCAGTGTGATTGACCCTCAGGACACTGAACATCCTACAGAGTGAAGGTGGGTGGCTGTCCTGCCTTAAGCAGGACAGTCTACTGGCACCATCTTTAAATCTCTGGCAATATCAGCATTCCTTTTTATAATATTATTATACATGGTTCTCTTGTTCTGACGCTTAATGCTACTGCACACTTTGGACTCCTGTGTAGTGTAACCATTGCTTTTACAGGACTTGGGAAACCAAAGATATCCATGACAGGCTTTATTTTAATATTTGTCTTACTGCAATATCCATTTGTGTGGAAGTTCTGAAACCAAACCTGCAATAGCTACAAGGTGTGCCTATATTAATGTAGGCCTTAGACTAACAATTCAGTCTTCCTTACCTGGCTAAGATAAGCACCCTAGTAACAAACTTGAAAGATTATCTCTGGTTAACAGATGAAGAAATAACCAATTGAAAGAGAGAAAGGAACTTTTCCAAAGTCACACATATGATTGAACCAGGATGATAACATAAGTCAAGTTGATCAGACTCAGAAATCACTTGTTCAGTTGTATCCACTATCAGCCTGGAAGTGGGCTATCTGAGTAAATCAACAGGGTCATTCTGTGGACACCTCTCCAAAGAGGACATACAGATGGCCAACAGGCACCTGAAATAGATGTTCATCATCTCTTCATATTAAGGAAATGCAAAGAAAAACAGCCATGAGATATCATCTCACACCTGTGAGAATGACAAGAGACAACAACAAGAAACACTAAGTGTTGGTGAGGATATGGAGGGAAGGGGGTCTTCTTCGCCCACTGTTGATGGGAATGTACATATTGCTACAACTTCTGTAGAAACAGTTTGAAGATTCCTCAAAAACATAAAAATTAAAATCCCATTCAATTCAGGCATTCTACTTCTTGGTGTTTATCTGAAGAACATGAAAAAACATGAACTTGAAGAAATACCTGCACCCCTAGGTTCACTGCAACACTATTCACAACAACGAAGAGTTGGAAATAACTTAAGTGATCCAGGATGGATGAGCAGATAACAGCGTGGTACTTAAACACAATGGGAAAGTACTCAGCTACGAAATAGACAAAACCCTGCTATTTGCAACAGTGTGGATAGACCTAAAGAGTATTATACTGAGTGAAATAACTGAGGCAGAGAAAGATTACACTACATGATTTCACTCCATTATGAAAGAAGGTAAAGAAACAAAACTAATGAAGAAAAAAATGAAACAAAAACTCAGACTATAAGAACAAATTGGGACTGGGCACGGTGGTGCCTTACCTTTAATTGCAGCCTGCAGGAGCAAAGCCGGCTCTAGGAATTGCTTGAGTCCGCAGGATCGAGACCTGCCCAAGGCAACATTAGCGAGACCTAGTCCCAAAAATTAGCTGGGTATGGTGGCACATGCCTGTAATCCCAGCTACCTGGGAAGCTGAGGCTGGGGATCGCCAGGCAAGATAGTGAGACCTAGTCTCATAAAAAAGAACAAATTAGTGACTACCAGAGAGAATGTGGATAAACTGTATCAAAGGGAGTCAATTGTGTGGTAAAGGAAGGAAAGTAGAAATTTTGATAGTGAACATGATGTATATACATAAATATGAATATAACTATATACATACCTATATACACAATATATATAATTACATATATACTATATTATTTATTATACATTATATATTAACTATTTATGACATATAACTATATACATAATATGTATATAACTATATACATAATATATCATATATATTATGTGTTATACATATTATCTATATATAACATACATATATAACTATATACATAAATATGTGTAGTTACATATTTATAAAGTTACACAGATGAAATCAATATACTATAAACCAATGTTGCTTCAACTTAAAGATAATTTTAAATTTTTTAATGAAAGTATCGTTCCGACCTCAAAGAGCTGCGGGCTAGAGGAAGGATATGCAGACACACAGAACAATACAGTTCAGTGATTGCTAGAACAGAAGCATAAGCAAGTTTCAAGGTCAGAGGGGTTATGGGGAACAGGGACCGCATCACCCAGGACAGAACTCTTGAAGCAGCCCTGAGTTTTCCCATTTCTCCACCAAGACACGTGACTGTTGCTCAGCATGATAGATAGCACGTTCCCTATGTAACTGTGGTGCATGTTCTCAAGAACATTTGTCAGAAACTCCTGCCCAGGAACACTTGCCTGTGCAGGAATGCCTTTGGCTTTATTTCTGGGAAGCTGGAGATGTGGACATTCCTTCTCCAACTGAGTTTAGCTTCTTGCAAAAGTAACAGAAGGTGAACCTTTCCAACACACTTTCCTTTTTCCAGAATTTAAACATATCACTGCTTATAAGAACAACAAAGTTGCAGTTTCTTAATCCAAAAATGCAGTGTTGTTTACTCAATATCATTTCACAGTATGACAGGACATTTTATAGTTTTATCTAAAATACACTGCAGAGATCTAGATCAAGATGACTGATAATAGAGCATAACTTGTATTGTTATCTTCTTCCCGCCCACAGAACGGAGGCGGAGAGTGCTGAGTAAGAACTGGGGTCCCCTGGAGGAGGATTATGGAACAAAATGCAAACATTAAGCAAGAAAAGACTATTTTAAAAGTCAACCAAAATACTATAAATTGTGACTAGTGCCACGACGAGGAGTCTGGTGAGGCACTCCGTGTACTGTGAAGTGAAGGATCACTGGGACTTCACCCTGGAGCCAAGGCACCTGTGTCCCACAGAAGGAACAGCGCCTGTGAATGTGAGGCAGGCCTGCTTGTTCTGAGAACTGAGAAAGGCTGGTGGACCAGAAAACTGTGAGGGCGGGGAGTATGGCCGGGCTGAGAGGAAAAACCACAGCACCAGAGTCCTGAGATTGTGATGAGAGTAAGTTTTCTATTCTAAGTACCATAGGAGGCCATTCAAGGATTTAAAAGTGGGGAGAGGAGGAGGAAGAGTGACGAGTCCCTTGTCCTCCTGGCCAACCTTGAGCACTCCTCCTGAGCCCAGCAGGAGACATTGCAAGAATAGAATACTCACAATGAGTGTCCTGGAACAATGTCATAAATGTTTAGGAAAACAAAGCCCCTATTTGTAAATCACACACACAAAGCATGGCCATCCAAAGAACACTCAACCACAGCAGTGACAAAGCAACTCAATACACTTATATTGACATGTTCACACTCAGCTGTGCCCCTTTTAATAAATTATTTTCTGCACAGTATTTGTCATTCTGCAAATTTGAGAAACAGCATTAGCAACCGTTGTCTTTTACTGCCAAACCTAATTGCTGTTCTTTGTTTCTCCAGCCCTTTTGAAGACAACAGAGCAATATACATTTGTCCCAGAAAGGGGTATCCTTTAAAGCAAAAACTGATTTGATTTCAGTGAAGAATATGAGCCAGTGGGCAAGTCTTCAAAGACAAACCTGCACCTACATAGGAGGACTGTGGATTTCTGATACGCTGAAAGATTAGTCTCTTGAAGAATTCCAGCAAGGTAAATACACTCTGAGGGGAGATGACTTTCTTCTTGATGACAGAATAACAGTTTGAAAGATGTCTCCAAGGCTGAAATAGACACGTGCCAGGAACAACTCATCAGGTGTATGTTTAAATCACTATTTTATGACTAGATAAAGCTCCTATTTGTCCATTTTAAAAAATAAGTGCTTTCCTTTATATTAATTTCCCTGGACTGCCATAATAAATACTACAAATTTGCCTGCTTAAAACAGAAACCCTAGCCAGGCACGGTGGCACATGCCTGTAAGCTTCAGCCTATGAAGTGGCTGGGGCTGGGGATCACGGTTCAAGTCCCGCTCAAGGCAACATAGCGAGACCTAGTCCCCCCCAAAAAAAAAAAGCTGGGCATGGTGGCGCACGCCTGTAATACCAGCTACCTGGGAAGCTGAGGCTGGGGATTGCTTGAGTCTGTGGTACCCCGGGCAACATGAGCCTGAGGTTGGTTCCACGGGCAAAAATAGTGAGACCTACTCTCAAAAAAAACCCAGAAACCCTCTAACAGTGTCATCAAACTCCAACAGAGAATCTTTGTGTCTGGCAGCATATACTGTCTATCTTTACATGTCCTTCCTCCCTCAAATACTGGATTCAGGGCCCATCAAAATCCCAAATGATCTCATCTCAAGATCTTTAATGTATTTTCAGATAAGGTCACATTCACTGGTAGAACTTATAGAGGTGGTTGTAGGGGACGCAGTCCAACGTACTACAGCATTGTAGGCTCTACAGTTAATATTATGATTGGCTAAAAGTGAGAGAAATCTCAAAATAGTACTGATTGAAACAAGAAAAGTTTATGCTCAGATTATTCAAGTAGAGAAGATAATGTATATTCATCAGTCTCTCAAGCTGTCCATGACCCAAACTGCTTCCATCTTGTTTGGAAGAAGATGGCCTATATCATAGGCCAAAATAACTGCTCTATCTCCAGCTATCATTTCTGTATCCAGCTACCTGGAAGATACACTCTTAAACAGAAGAACACATTCACTTCCTTTAAGAAAATTTGCTGGGAAATCTTTCATTTTACCAGCATCTACACATGGCAAGCCCAAGTGCAAATGAAGAAAAAAAAAACAAAAACAAAAACAAATGAAGCTGAACATTATAGTATTTCTCTTACACAACCAATTCCCCAGCTAAATTTAAGAATTCTATTACTGAAGAAAAAGTGGAAAATAATACTGAAGGACATCTAAACATGTCTGCGCCAATAACAAAATAATCTCCCAGGATTGTTTTTGAAGAACTGAACATTTTAAATCACTATGTTCAGTAAAGAATCAATCCTGCGTAGAACCTGAATTTACTCTAATCTATGAAATAACTACACTTTGCCAATAGTGTAGAAGTTCATTTTTTATTCTTTCCTTAGAACTGTCTTTGTTATTTGTTCCAATAGAATACTGTAATGTCTCTACTTCAAACTCACTACACGCATTGATTCCATAGAAGCCTGTCCATTCCCTTGATTGCTAACCTGTTATCATTGAGGTAATGTTGCATGGTATGTTGTGGGGTTAGTGTTAAATATGACATGAGTGAAAGGTACCACACAAAGGGGTGTGATTCAAGTTATAAGGGATTATATCTCAAAAAAGGAAGGCAGTATACTTTTGGAGAGGGGGGAGAGAAACAGCAGCATCCATTTCAGCAGGAATGAGCAATCCAGTTCACCTCTGACTGTGCCAAAAGAACAACCATTGAATGACAAAAACTTACGGCCAGTATAGGTGATGATCAGGAGGCACCTAATCTGAACTAATGGGAGAAAGAAGTGCTTCAGGACTTCCTATAATGATGAAAACTCAGAGTAAGTCACAGACCAAAACATTAATTAAGGGAGTTATCTTAAAGTAAGATAAGTGAGGTAAGGGGTAAAATCAGCTCTAGGAAATAGAGCTTACAGAAATGAGAGCAGGAAATAAGCCCCCATAAATCACCTCGAATAGTGGTTACTCCTAACTCCCTACTGGGACTAGGAAGCAAAGACAAAGAAATGCAGAAATGAAAAAGACCCTGGCAGTAGAGAGACAGATGATCAGAAGACGAAAGCAAGGACAGAAGGATCGGGAGGATCGCTTCAAAGAGCCCTGCTCAGAAACTGCCAGGTGCAGGCACTATAGATTACTATGTCTTCTGGAGCTGCACCCCAAGGAGCGAGTGAGCAGAGACTAGCTGAAACATACTAAGTGGAGAAAACATGCCTCAATACCATCACGGATGAAATTCAGTACAACCCACTAAGGATATCCATTTATGAGTGCAAAAGAGGTATGATTTGATCACTACTTTCTTTAAAAGACCACGTACTGTCTTTATTGGCCCACTTCTACGAACTGGTATTAAATCCTAAGAAGCAAGATTGTTTTGTGATAACATGGTGAACTAATTTTTCTGTTCCTCAGCCATGTATCTTCTGCCCTTCTCAACGAGATCATTCTCTGTTACATCCTGGAGTCCAGCTAGAGAAGCAAGCCTCTTCTTCTGAATCACCATTGAAATGAGTTCATCCACATCTTCTATTACATGGACCTAGGAAGTGAAAGTCCTCTGAACTCAGCCACTGGTAGAAGAATTCATGTGTTTCCAAAATGGTAAGTGGTGAAAATTTTTTTCACTGTCATAATCTGGAAAGCAGATGTATGATCCCCAAAACACTAAAAATGAAAAGATAGCTCAAGTCTCATGCCAACTAACACCATCGTGATAAAATATAGAGAACTTCCAGCTATTACTGGATCAGACACCTGTCATCTGACCAATTATAGAAGGGATGGGTTTCTTAACCTCCCAGAATGTCCCTTTTACTCTATAACAAGGGAAGCAAAATTCCCTGCAAACACCAGTGAGTTCACCTGAAAATCACAGAAGAGAAAAATTAGGAGCTCACTTGGTGGATGTAAAGTCATATATAAACTCTGACATGTTAGCGTCTCTGCAAACAGGAACACTTTCTTCCAGAATTTTGCTTGCTGACTCACCACAGGGCCGACATAATTGCCAGCGTTCAGAGGATTTTGTTTTATGTTCATTGTTAGATAGTTCATGCTGCTATTTCATCTGCGAGGTCTTTATCTTGATTCTGTAATTTGTTTGCTGAATTTTCATTTTGCTTGCTCAGGAATAAAAATCTTCTATTTATGATTCCCACACGGTATGTGGAATTGTCGGCATCTTCCTAAAGCTTCTGGGGGGAGGGGGAAGTGGCCTTGAAGAAAGGGTGACTTCCGGTATTCTTCACTGCAAATTGACTTAGAAAGTTGTAGGAAGACAAGAGAATATGTTGGTCAGGGAAAACAGGAGGTCAGGCCTGGGGGAAGTGGCATCTCGGCCTTGAAGTCTGCAGTCTGCCTGCAAATGCTGAAGTGTCTACTTGGACACTGATGTTTTCCTCAAACCAGACTCCCTCCATCCTGGCTCTGGTTCTCCTTGACAATCGTAGGCATGTTAGTATTTTCAAGGGACCCCTAACATGAGCTCTGAGTCATAAGAAGTAAGGCTGAAGAGTCAAATGAGCAAAATAGATCGACTTTGTTCCTGATGCAGACTGGGTGAGATGCTCTTCGTGAGATCCAAGCAGGCTTGCTCACCCCAGGCCTCAGCCTCCTCCTTAGAGGAATGCCACTGAGGGAGAGCTCGGGGCTACAAGGTAGACACTGTTCAGCCACTGTCCTTCTCTGAGAGGAAGTGAAAAAGAGAGATACCAAATGCCCTCATGTTCAGGACCTTGAATGGAATGGTCCCCACAGCCACAGAAGCTGCGATAATGACTGTCACTGAGCCCACATGCCACAAGGAGTAAGAGTGGGATGAAGGGTTGGGAGTCTACTCATACACACCAGGAACAAGAAGACGTGTCTCTCGATGACAGGCAATGGCTGACGTGTATTGAGTTCTCCTTGTGTACCTGGCACTGCTCTAAAAATGACCCCATTATGTCATTTAACCCTCACAACCCCCCTGATCTCACAACCTATAAGGTAAGAACCATCTTCATCTCCATCTTACAGGCATAGAAACTGAGGCACAGAAAGATGAAGTCATTGAAGGAGAAACAAGAAAACCTTGTTCAGGTAGAAGTTCTGCCCGGAGGCAACCAATGTTGTGTTACTTCTAGAACATAAAGAAAAAGTCCAGTCTCTCAGTGGAATAGTTTTTTCTCTTCTACAGGTAGAGTTTCTACCCAGAATACATCTGGGACTGTAGGAGAATACCTACCCACAATGCCACCCATCTCAGCAGCTGATCTTACCAGAGTCAAGCAGGCAAGACAGGGAGAATGTCCTCTCTCCAAAATGTCTGCCCTTAGCCTGGTGTGGGATGGATGTAAAATCTCCCCTGGCATCCCTCCTGGGTGATGCTGCCAAGATCAGTTACTAAGTATATGCCATTAGCATAGAGTTATGATGAGTAATGATCAGCCTTTATCTCCCTGCAGTGTATTAACTGGGAGGCGGGCGATAGCCCTGAGAAAGTGCGGCAGGTGAGATGGTGGTTGGAAGAAGAGCAGAGAGGTCTCAGGAAGATTCCTGCAGTGCATCTATTGAAAGGAGCTTCTTGGCTCTCCCAGAAGCAACAGGGACAGACCTTCACCTGCCCTGGATGGTCTTCAGTTGTCCATCTGAATCTCGGACACTCCTCTTCTGAGACCTTGAGGTTGAGGAAGAGAAAGGAGCCAGCATCAATGATGTGAGGTCATAAACCAGTTCCATAACACCAGCTCCCCCCCACCATGTGTTTATTCTCTGAGGCTGCTGGGTCAAATTATCACCAACTGGGGGCCGCAAATGGCTTAAAACTCTCTCACCATCTTGGAAGCCTGAAGTCAGACAGCTTGGGGCCAGCAGAGCTGGGATCCTTCCAGAGGGTCCAGGGAAGACTCCTTCCTGCCTCTTCCAGCTTCCAAGGGTGGAGGGTATCTGCACTCCTGGGTTTGCTTATTTTGTGGCCAAACCCAGCCACTCCCACCTCAGTCCATCCTCACGTTGTCTCCACGCTTCTCTGCTATCTTCTCATCAAACAACGCCTCTTCCTGTTATTGGATTTGGGGTCTATCCAGATAATTCAGGGTCATATCATCTCAAAGCCTTTTATGACATCTGCAAAACTTTCCCCCTTTTCAAATAAACTGACCTGGACTTGGTGGCGCCCAGGGTTCGCGCGGGTCTCTGTGCTCGCGCACCCCGCAGCCACGCCACCATAGCGTAGCTGCCGCGGTCCGCACACACCGATTCCTCACGCTTCATCTAGGTCAGGCGGGGAGGGGCTGGGGTCGGCCCGGCAGGAGGCTAGGCCTGCTGGCGCCCGAGCCGCACTGCACATCTGAGCCCTTTGAAGACACAGGGCTGGTTGTGCGGGGAGAGGGGGGCGGGGGTCCGGGTGGTATGTCCACCACAGTCTCCCCTGGGTTTGCCTTCAACATGAGAGCTCTAATCAGGAATGATACCTTAAGACAATATCCATCCATAGAAACCAAACCAGCGAGATACTGGTGGAAAGTCCCTTAACATGTGCCACCCGGGCAGGACTCAAGGGGAACAAGGCAAGCACCACACGCATTGAACTGGGAGAACCAACAAAATATATGATGCCTACAATGTCACCGAGAAGATTTGAACAAAAACTTGGCACAGAGAACCTGTCAATAAGGGCACTGCACACCTTCTTTGGTTAGAGGGAAGATACCACGGAAAGCCGGGCATGGTGGCTCGTGCCTATAATCATCAGCCTGCGAAGCAGGGGGCTAGGGAAAGTGGTCTGAGTCCTGCTCGGGACAACACAGCGAGACCTAGCCCCAAATAGCTGGGCGTAGTGGCGCACACCTGTAATCCCAGCTACATGGGAAGCTGAGGCAGGGGATTGCTTGAGTCTATGGTACCACCAGCAACAGTAGCCTGCGGCTCCACGGGCAAAAATAGCAAGACCTAGACTCAAAAAAAAAAAAA
>PVHY01033910.1:0-10795 GCA_004024945.1 Uropsilus gracilis
TCTCACCAATGTCCAGACAGAGTCCATCTCCAGACGCTTGAAGACATGTTCCTTAGGCTGCTCCCTTGGCTTCCACGCTGTCTTCTCCTTGTCACCTTCAGGTAGCAGGAACTCCATGGTGTCGAACCAGCAAAGTTCACTTTCTTCTCAGGCCTAACTTTTGCACAGCCTCTTTCAGACACAAATCAAACTCAGCAAAACAAACTCCAACACGAAGTTCAAATCTGCAAACTCCTTAACTGCTTTCAGCACACATGCTGCCAGCCTGGGTCAGCCGAGGGTTGCAGGCCCTCGGTGGCCACATGGCCAAGCTCACATGGCTCACATCTTTACAAGATGGCCGATTCCCATCTCCTCTCCCTATTGGAATCCCAATCGAATTGAATCCTGAATCCTGAATCGAATCCTTCTCTTTGTTTGCACACCCTTTATATACCCTGATTTCCCGCCTTCCAGGAAATCTGTTTCACCTTGACTATTTCACCTCTTTCTTCCCCCTGCATCCCCCTGAAAGGAAATTCCAGCTAAGGTCATTCCCCCATTTTAACATTACCTGTCCTTGAAATCTGCAATCTTAAACAGGAGACAATGGGGGGCACACCCTATCATTCCTAGGTTCCAAGCCTAGCTTGCCAGTGCCTGCCTGAAAAAACAAAGTCACTCATTGTTCAGGGGGACCTTCTTTATTCCAGGCTCTACTCCCTGTCCTGGGCATCCAGAATCATGAACAATTGTGCTTTCATTGTACTGACCAATGACAGAAAATCAACAAATTAGTATGAGTGTCAGATGATGGTAGTGGGGAGAATTGAAGTCTGAAGAGGTAGTGCGGTTGTGAGGGGCTCAGTGAAGATGTCTCTGATAGGGTGGCATTCAACAGAAGTGGGAATTCCCCCTGGCATTGCAAAGGCATACTATGACCAGTCTCCCATGATCCATAAAATCACCCTCTGAATTAATGGAGCTAGTGGGAAAGTAAAAAGCATGTGGAAGCATCTAGGATCCTTTGGAGAAACAAAGGACTTAGCTTCAGGGCGAGTCACCTGCTACCTGGGCATCATTAGAGAAGGGATCTCTTATCAGTGTTTTGTAGTCCCAGGGCCTGGAGGAGAAACATCAGGTAGGGTCACAGGAAAGAGCTGGCTAGAAAGCAAAGAAGGCACAGTGTGAAGAGTCATCCCTGTTCCCAGCTGCAGGTCTGGAAAGCTGAGTTGGAGTCTCAGTGTTTCTGTCAACTCCCCGTGCATTCTGTTTATTGTCCATCCACCTTTCAGGGAATCACTTTTTTCCTCTGGAACTAATTAGGTGTATAGTTTTATCTGCCTCTAGCATTCTGCCAGATTGTGAGTGTGTACTAGGCCCTAGAGAATGAATGGGTGACCCTGGAGGGAATGACTTTCTGACTAGTAGGCACCCAAACAGGAACTGACTGCGTTCATTCATAGCCAGTCTTTTACTTAGAGAAATTAATTTCTGTAACATTCCAACAGAGTACCAGGCATTGTGCTACGTGCTTTACAGAGATTTTTATTTAATTCACAAGCATGCAAGGGAAGGATTTACACCTGAGGAAAGTAGAATTCAGAGATTAGCTAATTTATACACCATCATAGAGAGTCAGTAGTACAGTCCAGGATATCTGGAGGATAACCCAATAAGCTCAAGAGAACACCTATCCCTGGTGCCTCTCATCATGTCTTTTCTCTCTAACATAAGTCACTAGGCCTTGTGTGGAAAACCTACTCTTCGAGACTAGCACAAACTGCTTTTATCGCCTACAAATATAAAATCTTTTTTTTTTTGGGGGGGGGGTTTATACTTGATTATCTTTATTTATTTGTCCTTTGAAGTGACAGTGGTTTACAGCAGTGCACATGATGCAGAAGGGTGAGATCATGTTTCTTCAGGTGCACACCCACCACCTATGCACCCTACTCCTCTGCCACAATCTGCTGCGCATTTTTCACACTTCTCTTCACTCCCTCTTCTCTGTAGCCTCTGTTTCACAACCAGATTTCTAGGGTTTGTTATTGGTTTGATTTGTCTTAATCTTTGCTATGTTTCTCCATATTCCACATAAGTGAAGTCATCAGTCTTTCTCCTTTTGTCTTATTTCATTTAGCATTGTCTCCTTCAGTTCCATCCATGTTAAGTGTATGTGTTTGTGTGTGTGTGTATGTGTGTGTGTACTGCTCTTCTCCATCAGAAACCTCTGACCCTTAAGTGCTGAGAGTTGGGCTAATCTCACCCTTGTGAAGGTGAGAGTAATAAGGAAGCACTGGAAGCCTCTGAACACTCAAGAGTGAGCAGAGCCCTGGTGTCAGTCCCTTCAGTTCCTTCCCTACTGTAGGAAGACAAGGCCAGGCTTGTCTGTAACTGACCACCATAGAAGCAAATCAAAAAGCAACATCCTAATTTGCACCCTACTATTTCAGCACATCAATTTAATAGTAATTTACTGACCTCCATGAACTGTCTGGGGCACTAAGGATATAGAGCAGTGAGTGGGGTAACATCCCAAATCTTTGTCAAGTTTGCATTCAAATTGGCACACATACGTGTCCTTCATTTAAAAAATATTCAAAGAGAGAAACAAACAGATGTATTAATAATGGGATGCATCTGATAGGAACATACCACTAAAGCACAGAATGCTAAGGGGAAGTGGTGGAAAGTACAAAACATCTGTGGATAAGAATTATAAACCATAGGCATATAGCCATGACAGTCGTATTTTTTCAAACAAAATTGAGATATGCAAACTGGCAATGGTTATGTTTTGATTTCTTTTTAATCGCTAAAGGTGATTCATATGTGAAAACCTTTTCCAGAAGGATAAAAATAAAATCACATTAAGGAATGTACTTAGTGATATGCCTATATTTGAAAGACTAAAACCATATCCAATATAAAACACAACACAGGTACTGTATTTATATTGGGATCTCCAATTCTGGGTCAAACAGCTAGGCTCAAGGTAGGCATTCTATAAATCTTGATTAGTCACATGAATCAATATTCACATTCCTACTTCTCTGCACTGAAGCTGTTGGGATAAATGTTGCCCTAAAACATTGAGGGGATGTAAGCATATTGGGCAGAAAAGCATGGATGGGGCACAGGGAAAGGAGTGTGTGTGATTGGTGGCGTCGGTTGATGGTATCTGACACGCTTTTGGGACCAGAGGGAATTTTCAAATGAAAACACTAAAGTAAAAACCACGTTCTTCCTTTCAACAGGGCGTTGTTGCTGGCGCTCGTTCCAAAGGAGAACACAAACAGAAAATCTTTTTAACCATCTCCTTTGGAGGAATCAAAATCTTTGATGAGAAGACAGGGGTAAGTAAAAGAATCACATGACATTGTGAAATTGAATCCATTGACAGATGTGCCCTTAAAAGCCTCCACTCTCTAGGCAGGAATATCAAACAAGCATAAAAACACATAAAGCAACTGACAAACTTGATCAACTGTGATCGTCCATCAAAGACAGGCTCTTCTCTGGCTTGGTCACAGTGTGACTGCACTGTGTTTCTTAAAGTGTAATTGTGATAAAAGTGTCACACAGTCCTGGTAATCTAACAGGAGATTGATGAGCTTTGAAGAGCAGTGGGTAATGTGACAGTTTAAGTTAAATTTCTTTGTGCTGGCAACTTTAATGACATGCGTCCTAGAGGGAGACACATGTAGGTCTTCTGACTCAGTCAATGCATCCAGACTCTCTTGAGTTTAACCTGTGGCACCTTGCAATTGCTGTCATCAAAAAGAATAAATGGAGTTCTCAATCTTAAAAAAAAAAAATCTATCACTGCTTGGCCAGGAAATGTAAAGGCTGATATGTTTGTTGAACCCACCAAAGATGTGGTTTGTGATTTCATCAACCTCCCAGCAGCAATTAGGTACCCAGCTCATCCCCAGAGCTCACCTGACATTGTTGATCCTGTCTGTTGACCATAAGGTGGAAACGGAAAAACATTTGATGATCTGTTTTGTCAGGAGAGCAAGAGTCAACTGGACTTGTTTTCCTTTTATTCAGACTTCTTTACAGCTTATAAAAATACCTCCACATTAAATCACCTTTGAACTTCACTTTATAAATAACACCCAATTAGCAGTATTGCTTAACCAAAGTCATTCTACATGATTAGATTCTCCCTTTTGTTCTGGCTCACACCAGGGTACCAGAGAGGGTAGTACAAAACCCAATAAAAATAGATCTTCTTAAGGAAAATTTATTCCTGAGTAACTAACACTAGAATAGATGTTTGTTCTATTCTAGTTCTAGTTCTATTCTTCCAGTTTCTCTGCAGCATTAGTAAAAGGTGGAAGCAACCCAAGTGTCCATCAAAAGATGGTTGAGATGGATAAACAAAATGGGGTATATAAATATATGCATGGAAAGTTGATATTGTTCATTAGAAGGGAGTTGTGATCAGTACGATAACATTGATACCCTTGAAAGTATTTTGCAAAGTAAAACATGCCAGTGACAAAAAGATATATTCTGAAGGATTGCACTTATAAGGAATTTAGAAGCATTAGGGAAAGGTGAAGGTAGAATGATGGATATTGGGGAAGGGGACCAGGAGGCAGTGAATCAGTGTTTAATAAATACAGAGTCATAGTTTAGGCAGAAATAAAAATGGTGTACTGGGTAGTAGAGATGGTTTCATGTGCCACATAGTGTACTCACTGTTTTGGAACTGTATATTTTAAAATAGTTAAAATGATAAATTTTATATTGGTATCATTAACCCCAGTTTAAAAAAAATTGATGCTGATAACTCCCATCTGTTGAGTATCTGCTATACACTAGGTATGTTAGTTCCTTTTTATACATTATTCTGTTTCATCCTTGTCATTTGCCCTATGAGATAATAATAATAATAATAATAATAATAATGCTTATATTATTATTACTTTGTCAAGTACGTATTATATACCAAGCATACATAAGCCCCTTATGAGTAACAACACATTCAATCCTTACAACAACTCTAAAAGGTTGACAGTATTATTATCTCCACCTTACATTTGAAGATATCAAGGACAGAAAAATTTCTGTAACTTGCTGACAGTAAGTAGTATTGAAGACAGGATTAGAATCCATGTGATGTAGCTCCATGAGTCTTTTTACTTAATCATGACACCTACTGTCTCAGCATAAGTGATGCTCCTAAATTCGTCCAAGATTGTAGCAGGTGGACCTGGGCTTTAGCTTCCAAATTAGCTGAGTCAAAACTCAGTGCAACTGACCTTGATCTAATAGAGAAAGGTATACCTGTCTGGAGGAAGCAGGAAGTTATAATGGCTACATAAGCATTCAGTAGTAAAGACTTGAATGTAGCAAGATTAGGAGCCTAGTGACAACCTCTCCTGCTAAATAAAATTATGCTTTTGAAGCCAAGAAAGCTTTTCCTTTTCCTGGGAATACTATAGTTTGGAAACCTATGCTCAATTTTGAATTCCACATTTTATAAAGTATATAAACAAATCACCATATCCTGATAAGGAGATTATCCTGACATTTTTCATTTACCTATTCCTAAATCCTTACTTAAGGGTGACTAAAATAGCCCCAAAGAAAGTTACTACCACTACCAAAGGGGTGTTAGGGGACTGGAAACTGCTGAACAAGGACTTTTCAACAGATGTTGCCTCATGGCATCTGGAGACAGGAGACAGAGAGTTTGAGGCTTATGGAAACTTAGAGGCTGTTATTGTTCCCTTAGTGTCCTTTGTAGGGGCCAAGTAAATTGGATCAAGCCCAACTGAGAGTTACTTTCCCAGCGATTTATATTTCCCAGTATTATGTCATCATCTCTAATCTCTTCATAGTTACATGCCTGCCAGTCAACATGACAAGTGGTAAAAGGCAAAGGAATATGAGTGAGACAGAAGATCAGACACTTTCTCTTCTCTGAGGGCCATGTTTTTGGGCTTTACACTTCCATCATGTCCCCCACCACCAAAGAGGTTGTGTCCAGATGATAACAGTTCCAATCATTAGGTTTTAAGTTATGAATAGATGTATCTGACATTCTTCATTTACCTATTCCTAAATCCTCACTTACCTGTGACTAAAATAACCCCAAAGAAAGATACTACTAAACCTTGCTGTCTAATCTTTAGTTTGACACAAAGAAACTAAACTTTAAATTTACTATTTGGACTCATAGCCATGTGGCTTTGTAGAAAGGATGTCCAATCCCTAGTGGAGAATCAAAAGTAAGGTAGAGTTCAATATTTTCTCTCTGGCTTGCCTTAGTCAACTCCAGTTCTGTCTGATTCACATTAGGTCTCTAGCATCTGCAACCTTAACTTCTTAACACACCTCAACACAAGCGCAGGGAAGATTGGCAGAAGGGGCTGAACATAGGGAGGGGCAGGACACCCCACACTTAGAGCATTCCTCTCTCCAGAGTTGTTGGGGAGACTTGTTTTGAGAGACCCCAAGGGGTAGAGCCAGAACCCATGATGGAAACCTCCAACGGGGGAGTTCCAGTTTCTTGGTGGGAAGAATGGTCTGTGCCTCAGAGTTGTTCAGCAGTTAGATGAACTGCCTTGGACGGGAGTGTGTTCACCTTCACTGGACTGTCCTCACAGCATGAGTGTGACAGGCAAATTGTAGAAGCAGTCAGGTAGAGGAAATGTTGAGCCAAGTCACATCTTTGATGATTTCTGAGACCAGTGTTGTGATTGTTTCCACTTAAAGCCATACTTAGTGAGGTGATTTATTTTTAGATAAGTGGAGATTTTTCCAACCCCTGCACTGGAAACTAAGAGGAGGAATAGTTTACTAAACCTTTGTCATTGCCCAGCAGGGGACTGACTGAATTGAGCAGGGTAAGAAGCTAAGTATCTTGTCCTACATATCAAAGAACTAGGTCTTTGTTATTTGGAGTGACAAATCTTAGTTGTTTATCTCTCTAAAATATTCCTACTGGAGCTTGACTGCACTTTTTTTTAACAAACCAAGAAAAGAAACATTTGCAGAACGTGACAATAGCGAGAATTTTAAAATCCAAAAGCTGTCAAAAATGTTTTGATCCCAATTAAAGAGACCCTTTGCAGCAATTTACACCTTGTCTTAAATTTCAAAGCGCTCTTGATACCAATCCTTAGATGAGTAACTTTTGTTTTATTATTAGCTTGTAGCAGGGAATAAATCAATATTGAAAGCTGTTCATATGTACAGATACCTAGGTATTAATATGTCAAAGGAATCAGTGAGAATGGAGAAAATGCCATATGTAAACGTACTCTTTTTAGTGATAGTAGAAGCAAACCAAGAGAAGAAATGATTTCATATCAGTATGTGACTTGGTAGGTACTTAAACCAGGCCAGGGGATGCCAAGGCAAGAGTGATATCATCTCCATTTCACAGGTGTGGAAACAGGTTCTGGGATGTCCTGACTTGGTTCTGAACTCAGCACAGACTTTCCAAAGTCAAATCCTGTCTCTTTCTAGAGAAGCCCGCTGACTCTTTTCTTTCTCGCCATTTTATTATCATTGTAAATTTTTGCTGTGAGAAACTGTCTTATTTTATAACCTGAAGTCTCTGTCATACACTGGAGGCCAGTAGCATACATCATTGTTGTGATCTAATCACGCAATCATCTATTCTTTGGACTTCCTCAGAATTGATTTGCTATACTATGTGCATCATGCTAAGTACATCAAAACATTCTATGAAGCAGTTGCTGTTAGCACCATTTTCCAGAGGCGGAGACTGAGGTCTCAATAATTAAGTGGCATAGCTAATGCTGGCAGAGCTGAGATTCAAACCCAGGTGGTCTGGTTGATAATCTGTGGTACAAAGCTCCTTTCTCACTGTTTGGGCTGCTCTGACCAAAAAAAAAAAAAAAAACATAAATCAGGTGACCTATACATGGCAAATATTTTTTCTCACCCTGTGGTGGGGAACTGGGTCCAGTGGGTCAAGTGTGGCAGGAACCCTGGTTCCAACTGGGTCAAGTGTGGCAGGAACCTGCTCTCTCGTGGACAGCATCTTCCTGTCTTCACATGGTAAAAGGAGTCAGAGAGCTTCTGGGGGTTTCTTTTATAAGGACAGTATTCGCAGTCATGAGGATTCTCCCCTCATATTTTGCACACTTCTCAGAGGCCCTACTTCCTGATTCCATCTCCTTGAGAATTAAAGTTCCACCAAATGGATTTGGGTAGGACATAGCATTTTGAATATAACAACACCAAATGCAATAAATTATTTCCTTTTATGTTTGCTAACTCAGATTCAATGTCACTCCTGTCTTATTATCACCATTATTCACTTTCACTTTGAAGAGTTTTCCTGAATAAAGATGAAAGTGGCGGATTTACAGCTGGGACTGTTTATTTTGACTTGGTCTTCAGATGTATAATTTGGTTGTATAACCAGTACATGGTGAGCAAAGAGCAAGTTGGATGCCAAGCATTAAATAAAATATGGTCCTTGCCCCAAGGCCTGCAGAGTTCATTGATGAAACCAGACTCACAAAGAGAACAACAGATAATAAGCCACAGATATGAATGGAGTTATCAGTGCTCAGGTGATGACAGCTAGTTTTTCTTAGAATATTCTTGAGGATTTTCACAGCAAAGGGGACTCTGACTCAGCAGTGAATAACTGAATGGGGAGGACCAAATAAATAAATTAGGGAAGAGCCAACTGTGTTTCTAAAGCAAAATTGTTTCTTAGGAAAAGATATGTGCATTTGTTCTTTCTTTCTTCAGGATGTACAGATGAAGTTGGCCCTGCCTCTCAGTTCTCTATCTAGTTAGCTCAGTGACTCCACAGAGTAAGTGTTCGGTAATACTCACTAAACAAACAATGCATCAACTTAGTGATAAATAATAAGTAAATGTACACAGAATAAATAGGGTGTAGCCAGGGAAAGGTGGAGTGTAGCTCTGTTTTAAATAGTGTCCCTTATAATAGAAGGGTAATGGTGGGGTTTTTGTTGTTGTTTTTTTTTGTTGTTGTTGTTGTTTTTTGAGACTAGTTCTTGCTGTTTTTGCCCATGGAACTGCAGGCTCACATTGCCCAGGGTACCACGGACTCAAGCAATCTCCAGCCTCCCAGGTAGCCGGGATTGCAGGAGCATGCTCCCATGCCCAGTTATTTTTTGGGACTAGGTCTCACTGTGTTGCCCCAAGCAGGACTAGCCTAGGGAACTGCCATCCCTAGCCCCAGCGGCTTCATAGGCCGAAGCTTACAGGCATGAGTCACCGTGCCTGGCAGTAATGGTGTTTTAAGTGATATGGCTGCTCTTACAGTTCAGGGGTGATTTAATTATTTATTCTTCCCTGAAAACTGAATGTCACCTTATTTATCCAAGTCAGATTTTCTTGTTGTTATTATTGTTTATTTGTCTACTTGTTGTAGTTTCCCCTCTGGTAACTAGATCTTTCAAGTTGGGATTGGGGACAGGGACTGAGGTAGCAAATTTTAAATGGTAAAGTAGTTCCAGGGAGGCAGATTGGGATGAAACTGCAGAGACTGTTGAATAGGAATGCTGACCTCTGCATCCTGTGGGACAGACCTATCACCCTGAGGGTCATTGACACAGTTCTCACTGCTGATAAGGATCAGTAACTGTCAACTGACTTTGTGGGTTGGGTTTATGGCTCCTGTCTCATCTGATACTCAACTATCCTAGGAGACTTTTATTGCCCCCATTTGTTAGATAAGTCAGCTGAGATACAGACTAAGGAGCTTGACCCTGCATACCATGAGTAGCAGAAATTGATTTCAAATGCACATTTTGTATACCATTTTCTTTTATTTCAGATACTCCTTATGTGACTGCTTCTTTTTATAGGGATGTTTGGAAATTTGTGTAAGCATTTTTGGTGGTCATGACTTTGGATGTAGGGAGCAATATGTTAGGGACCAAAGATGTTGACATTTTGAAATGTGCAGCATAGTCACAGAGAGCAAAAAATTTCCTGTGCTGGGTGACTCAAGTGTTAGAAAGGCATTCTCGTCAGGTGCAAAACTTGTTTATAATTCTGGGAAACAGAAATCTAACTTCACATAGAATCAAGGTGTCTAAATACCACATTCATAAAACTGACTCCAGAATGCAGAAATGCAACCAAGTTGAGATAAAGATGTGCTTTGTTTTGTTGGAACCACATTAGGAGTTGTTCATCATTTTGGAAAATCACAAAAATGTGATAATCTGCATGGTTGAGTTATCCCTGAAGTATCAGTTTCATATGTGGCTGTCACATTCTTAACATTTTTGTTCCTCTTAAAAAATGTTAGTAGAAAGAAGAGAATGTCAGCAATATTAAGTTGACTGCTCTCTTAAATTTAAATTGATTCATTTTAAGAAAACAAACTTGGGACATTGTTACAACAACTGTAGTTGTAAGTAAACATTTATGTATGCAGAAACTCACATTTTAATCATAAATTATTTTAATTATTTTAAAATATTTATTAATTTAAATTACACATTAATCATCTTTTGCCTTTCTTTCAACTAGGACATTTTGATTTGGTTTACTCAATGTTCACAGGTAAATTATATCATTACTTCTAGTTCATAAAGTAAATATTATAAAATATTTGTTATAAAAAGGAGTTGGGCTGTAGGAGCTCTTTGTGGATCTTTGTTATCAGACCCTTGTCGCTTGTCTGCAGGGCAAAAATTTTCTCCCAGTTGGTTGGGTTTCTTTTTGTTTTGTTTATTGTCTCTTTTGCTGAACAGAAACTTTTTAGTTTTATATAGTCCCAGCTGTTTATGCTTTCCTTCATTTTTCTGCCAGCCATAGTTGTTTCTCCAAA
>PVHY01033911.1:0-10798 GCA_004024945.1 Uropsilus gracilis
CAGACCTGAGTAGGCCAGATCTTGGATCAGATGTGGGATATCACAGACTCAGGCTATCCCTGGCCTCAGCCTCCCAGGTAGCTGGGATTATAGGCACGCACCATCATGCCCAGCTATTTTTTTGAGACTAGGTCTCGTTATGTTGCCTGGGGTGGGTCTCAAACCCGTGGACTCAAGTGATTCCAGCCCCGGTCTCCCTTCCTTAAACTGGGATTAAAGGAGCGTGCCACCATACCTGGCTGGAGGATCCACTGAGGTTACTCATACATAGGTCGTAGGCTGGGAGCCTTGTTCCTCTCCCCATGAACTTCTCCATAGATCTGCTTGAATATCTTCATGTTATGTCAGGTGGGTTTTGCAGGGCCAGTTACCCAAGAAACCAAGAAGGAAGCTGCAGTACCTTTTATAACCTAACCTTGGAAGTCACACACCTCTGCTTCCTCTGTCTTCTATTGGAAATACAATCCAGTAGGGGAATTGGGGAGTCAATATATGACTTTTGGTGGGGACACCATTCAGCCCCTACTGACTTGCTGAGCAACTGTGGAACAGTCACACATCTTTCTGTGCCTTCGTTTACTCATTTCTCTCAAGAAGAGGTCCCTCCTTTTCCTCCTTGAGGGACAATTGACTTAGATAGTATACACAAAGAGGTTCTGGAAAATACAATCTTAAACATATCCTATTTGCCATCCTGGGCCTCTCAGTTCTGAGAAGCAAGCTTTGGACACCCAGCAGTAAATGTGGGATTGGCAGCATGCTAGTTATCGGTTACTATAAACATTCCATGCTCAAACTTAGTGTCTGACTTAAAACCAGTGTCTTAATCCTTACTGGTCTTGTCCAGGAGCTGCAGTCTGCTCACACGCAGCTTGGCTGGGTAGGCGAGGTCTTACTTTCCTGGTGGTATCTCCTGCTAGATTTCTTCACCTGATGATAAAAACTTCAAGGAGAGCAAAGGCAGGAGCTCAGCCTCAGGAGTTGCACAACATCAGTTCTGCCACATCATATTTAGCCAGAGGAAGTGATAAGGTCACCCAGATTCAAAGGGAGGTGCCTTAGACTCCACATCGGATAGCAGGGACAGCAAAATCCCTTTGCAGAGGGGGCTGGGCACAAGGTAGGGATGATTCTTTTGGGGGTCATATTGCAACAATTTCCCATAAGGATGAAACACAGAACTCAGGCTAGGTGAGAACAGCAAATTTTGGCCTCACTCTGGGCTCAGTTGAATACTTCCCAACTTGTTCTTAACTCATTTCTCAGTCAGTTCAGCTCAGAAGTTCAGCCCATTCATTGTGTCTCTGGCTTGGGGCCCAGTGTATGCCCTGTGCCCTAGTCAATGCAACTGAGGACTTTGATTTGGACTACCCTGCTACTTCCCGCCACCAACCCCTTACTCTGCTTCCTGGAATTCACAGCTTCTGCCCAGCCCTGTCAGCTGCCCTCTGGCAGGGCCCAATTTGCATCTGCCTTGGGCAAGTTCATACAACACCATTGTATTATCTTGATCAGTTTCCCAGGAAAACTGCTCCTCCCCTCCCCCCCTCCAAGAAAACAATTTCCCAGGAAAGTATTTGAAAGCACAAAGACTTTTCCCCCTTTCATTCAGTTCAGCTGAATAAACTAGCTATTCAAGCCTCTGAGAAATTCTACCATCTATGCACCAAAATTTAGTTTCTTTCTTATTCTTTAATCTCTCATACTTGTCCTTTGGAGTGCATGAGTTATTAACAATATAAACCCATGCTGTTGTTATTGATAAGAACTATAAAAAGAAGAGATAATACCAATAAGACAGGATCTTGCACAATGTTTTATTGGGAGGGCTCCTGAAACGTTCCATGAATCACATTGTCCTAATTGAATCGTATTTTTTTGATTATAGCAATAGGACTTGTCACTGAAGGACCCTCAGAGGGCCATAAGGTAGTGTGTAGAGTTATTTGACAATAAAAACTTGGATTTTTTTATAAGTCAAGTTTTTTTGTAAGGAACGGATTTTTGATAAAGATATTCATTTGGTAATTATTGAAAGACTTTAGGGTTTCAAGATGTTAAGTGAAAATAAGGCGCACAACAACTGCATTGTTCCTTTGTGTAGAAAAGGGCAAAGCTATTATACATTATCATATCATATCACAAACAGCATGTTCATGCATTTATTTCCTTGCTTTGGAAGTACTAAAAGGAACTAGTTATACTGACTCTTGGGAAAAAAGCTAATGTCTGACAGTGAGATGGGAGGTAGAACTTTAAGCTTATCCTTTGTACCTTACCAAAAGTAAGCCAACATTTTGGGAGGGGATGTGGGGAGAAGGGGCACTTTCCAGGGTACTAGTCTGAGTGGTGGGTATATGGGTGAACATGTGAAAAGTCACCTGTGTTCTTTCTTGTGGACACATACTTCTAAGAAAGTGGTATGTTTTCATGAAAAGTTTATCTATTAACAAATAATTTTTTAAAGGAAAAATAAAGTCAGACCATGGTTTATCACTTTGTTCCACAAAAGTAAGATATACTTTGGAAAAGGTTGTCAATGCCAACTTCTATAAAGTGAACATAATTCCCAGATATGTTTGTGGATTTTTTTTTTCCAAGGTTGGTCTTAAGCTGCTTGAGAGGTGGAAGCCTGCTGGGGAGCACACCCCAGAGTCTGGGTTTGATGATACTAAAAAGGGAGAAGTGATGTGTCTCCCCTAAAGGCTAGAGAAATAAGACCCTTGGGGAGAACACACCAATATGACTAAGGCAGAAAAAGAACCCTTTGGAGAGGCAGGATAGAAAATAGAATTTGGAAAACAGACCCATGGATAAACAATTCACTTGTTTACTCGGCATTTTACCCTTTCCAAAGTGCTTTCACAACCATGATATCATCTGACCCCAAAACAACCCTATGAATGGACAGGCATGGGTTGGTCATCCCACTTTATGAATGAGGAAAGAGGCAAAGCCACAGCAGGTGACAGATAGCACTTACACTCGTGCTTCAAATTGCAAAGTCAGATGCGTTTATTGCTACTTCCCAGAGAGGTCAAGAACCTCTGGGGTCAGCTTTGATTCCTGACTTAACAGCAGTGTAGTCTGGGGCTAACCACTCAGTGTCTCTGTGCATCCCTATTCTCACCTGTACAATGGTGCAGGTACAGGATTCACAGCTGAGGCACAGGAACCCATTAGCATAGTAAGGGCTCATTCAAAGTTAGCTCTTGTTTTCATTCACAACAGGAGGAATATGAGAATCATGGTAAGAATTGGACAAGGAGAGAATCCCAGAGGCAGAACTGATGCCCACATATCAGTGCATCTTGAGCTGTGAGAATAGGGAAGGGGTAATGAGCAGAGATCAGACTCAGATTAGCAGCACTGGTGGATGGGATATGTCTTCATACCCACCTAGGCCTCTGACCTGCAGAAGCTCACGGTTTGCATAGGCCTGAGGCCAGCTGGCAGCTGGTTCAGGACAGAGAATGAAGCCAGCAGGGGAGAACAGAGAAGGGCAAGGTAGCTAGGCCTCTCTCGAGGGGCTCACATTCTGTTGTACTCCTGAGATGTGGACAGATGATCCGAAGTCACTTCACTCAGCCCCAAAAGGCCAGACTCTTGTGATGTGCTAGTGAAAATTGCTAACCAAGAGCAAATGGCCTGATTTGCCCATTTTTGTGGTCTGACTACTCTTGCCATTGTCAGTTTCAAGAAGTAGCAGGGTTTTGTGGTCCAGCTATAGGGAGCTGTAGGGTCACAAAGGAAAGGGTGAAGAAGTGAGGCCCACATCCCAGCCCCTGACAGAGTCCACAGATGTGCTAATGACCTTGGACTCATCACTTCATGTCTCTAACTTCCAGTCATCTCATCAGAAGGAAATGAATACTTGCCCTACTGGTGGTCTGAGAACCAGAGTGAAGCTAGGTCAGAGAGTATTTTCAAGTTCTGTGCTAAGTTCTGAGATACAGAGATGAGTAACAAAGGGTCCACGCTCAAGAGAGGTAGTCCTGAAAGTCCTGTGGCCTCATTAGCATACTGACAGCAATGGTGAGTTAGTTGCCTTGTTATCTGAGCCACGGCTGACTCATTGTGTCAGTCCCCAGAACTTTCCTGAGGACACACTGCAAGTCAGGTGCTTGAAAAGAGCATGAACAAGAGATAGTCCTGTCCCTCATATTTTATGTCGTGAAGACAGATCCTGATCAAATAAACCCAAATTAGATAGCACAGTATGATGTTGGTGTGATTGTGAGCAGTGTTAGGGAACAGAGGCAAGGTGTACTGGGGAAAGCAGGTGGACAGGGGACCTCTTCAAAGAGGGGAACTGAGGCAGAGACTTGACTGAAGTAAGGGAGTGTGTCATATACATTTCTGAGGGCAAAGATTTCTGGGTTAAAGGAATAGCATATGCAAAGGTACTAAGGTGGCATGTATTGAGAGAGGTGAGATGGAGCAAAGGGAAGGGTGAGTTCTGAGAGGCAGGCAGGGACCAGATCACAAAAGATCTGGTGGATTCCAGAGAGGGAGGCATAAGAAGGATCTCCAAACACAGTGCTGCTGGAGGGTTTGGTCCAACATCCAGGGTCCTATTAACTCTTTTGTTAACTCTTTATAAAATAACCACTAGAGGGCAAGTGTAGGAGCTAGGAGAGCAGCTGGGAGGCCCTTGCAATGATCCCAGGGAATAATGGTGGCTGGACCAGAGTGGTGGCATCTAAGAGGTGAGAGGTGAGGAGCGGCTCCATTTGGAATATATCCTGAGGCTAGAAGCCCCAGATTTGCTGCTGGAACAAATTACTCAGGGATTGTGTTATATAAAGAACACAGGTAGTAACAACTCCCAAACCCCTTCTGAGAGCCAAGAGCTTTCCTGAGTGACTGCAGTGTTTTCCCACCAAATTCTGTAAAAGGCATTGTTCAATCTATATATGATAAATAAATGGAGGTCAAAGAGGTTGAGCAATGTATCCAACGACCCACAACAATCCCACAGCAGAGATGGGATTTGAGCCTTTCAGCTGTCATGGGTACTCTTCCCCTTCTTCTTCGAGCTGCCCCCTGGAACTTTGGAAGGATAAGGATATTGGCTAGCACATAGTTAGTGTTTCAATGGTTAAGTCTGCAAAAATATTCACTATTGAGGTCCTTCTTTCATTACATTCATACCCTCCAATTTTATCAAGATAAAATTAATAAAAATTGCACAGATTAAAGCTGTAAAGTGTGATATTTTTGATACATCCATAAACTTTTAATGATTTGTAAGAACTACACACTTTCTAGAATAAATGGGTAAAATTAAAAACAAATACCAAAAAAACTCCTGACCACACCAAATCCTGGCAAGGATGACAGCAATAGAATTCTTTTTCATGGTTGATGGGAATGGAAAATGGTGAAGCTATTCTGGAAAACAACTTGGCAGTTTCTGAGAAGTTAATCATGTGCTTACCATGTGACCCAGTGACCCAGTTCTAGGTATTTATCCTAGAAAAATGAAATGTGTGCTCACCAAAAAACTTGAACATGAATATTTATTTTTCACAGCAGTATTCTTCATACTTGCTCCAAACTGAAAAATAACCCAAATGTTCAACTGATAAATATATAAATGAAGAGTGTATATCACCACTCTTGGGTTACTACTCAGCAATGAAAAAGAATCTAACTACTGATTCAAACAGCAGCATGGATGTGTCTCAAATGCAGTCATGTGTCACTTAAAGGTGTTTTGATTAAAGATGAACTGTATATATAAAGGTGGTCCTAATAAGCTACAACACATAGCCTAGGTGTGTGTAATTAGACTCACTCTGTGATGTTTGCACAAGGGCAAAACTGGCCAGTGATGCATTTCTCAGAATGTAGCCCTATTGTTAAGCAACATAAGCTTATACCAGATACCAGACTCAAAAGACAACACATGTATGACTCCATATATATGACACTTGGGAAAAGATAAAAATATAGGTCAGAGAGCAGATGGATGGTTTTGAGGGACTGGGAATAGAAAGAAAGTGTGATCACAAAGGATTTCTGGGGACATGGAGTTCTGTCTTGATTATGGTGGAAAGTACATGACTGTACCTTTTTGTTAAAACTCAAGGAACTAAACCAGAAAGGGTGTGTTTAACTGTACCCAAGTCATATTCAATAACCCTAAATCATTTGGCTCCATAGGGAGGCCACTTCCCACACTCCAGTCATAGTAACACCTACTGGGAAAATTTTCACATCAAAGTCAGAGTTTCCAGGTTCAAGAATTGGTTCTGCTCTTGCCAAAGGGACTGTCCATCAGTCACCAAAGACCTCAGGCTAAGACTCCAATTTAATGAACTCGGGGTGCAGCCTGGGTATTGGGAATTTTCAGGAGCTTCCCACATGGTCTACTGGCCTACATTCTGAGCTCCCTAAGAGCAGGGACTGTACTTTATCCAGTTTTGCACCCCCAGTACTCCATAAATATGTGGACTGCATCTCCTGGTGGCATATGGCACATGTGAAAGAGCTGATACCTCAATGCCTGTGATAATCATAGTCACATGTGGCCACTGCTGTTCAGAGAATGGACCTATGTTCATTCAGTGCCCCAGGGAGCTGGACCATGGCCAGCCCCCCTGACAGGTGAGGTGCCTTGGCACAGAGAGATTAAGAATTGGCCAGAGCAGAGCTGCATGGAGATTTGGATCCACTAACACTAGGAGACACTGCTCTCCGTTACCAGATGGGGTCAAACTTTGGAATCAGAAGAAGTTGGGATTAAAACTTGATTCCTTACTTACTGGCTGGGTGACTATGGACTTCATCTTCCTCATCTGTTAAGTGTTGACTTGAAGGGATGTCAACAGGTTGCCACAGAATCAAGTGATATGACACATGCATGGCAAACCCTCCCCAAGGGAAGCTATGATGAAGAGAGGAAGAAATGAATGCATGGGTGCTGTTCCCAGATTCCAGTGCACGGCAACAGCATCAGCTCCTGTCAGTAGACAGGAGGTCTCCCAGGAGGGAAGAGGGAGAAGGAATGCCTTCCAGCTGACTTAGGCCCACTGGACCCCCAGAAATGGCCCCATCCTGGCATCTGCCAACCTTTCCTCCTCTCACTGAGCCCCCTCTCCAGGATGGAGGTTCCAGACTGCCAGGGGAGCTGCTAGATTTTCAAAAGTGAGGACCATTAGAAGTAAAAATGTGAACTTCCCAGAGTCTTCACTGTCTGGCACAGGTAGGCCTAGAACACAGTTATCAGGATCACACCTCCCAACCCCCAACCTCAGGAGTGCCCAGAAATGCTTAAGGCCAGCACCTCCATGTCTGTGACTTTGCACCGGGGTCCTGGGCTCTGCCAGGCCCTGACCCTTCTCTGGCCTGGGCAGCACATATCCCTCTCCAGACTTGCTGGTGTGTGACAGATGACCCCATTCCTGCCAGGTGCTCCAGGCAGCAGTTCCCAGCGACTACAGGGGTACATGACCTCTGGACTCTGACCCCTATGCCAGGGACCCCATGATGGCATAAGGATTTTCCTCTTATCATGGGAAAGGCACTTTGGTTCTTGTGATTTCACTCACAGGTCATTTAATGACAGGGATATGTTCTGACAGTGGCTACCGGGGGTTTTGTCACTGTGCAGAAAGCCTGGCGTGCAATCACAGACTTAGAGGACACAGTTCATGACACACCAGGCGTGTGGTGTGGCCTTTTAGGGACTCGGCTGTGTTTGTGGTCTGTGGGCCAGAATGTCATCAAGCAACAGATGACTGTGCAGAAGGAACACATAATGTTGAAAACAAAATCCAAATACCACACTAGCATCTAAAGAAGAGAGCAAACCACCACTCTTAACGTGTGCTGTGTCCTCTTAGATGGTGGGGAGAGTAAAATCCTCTCTATAAGAGGACTGGGAACCTCCACAGTACAGGGTTTTAGGATGCCGCCTCTTCTGCCCTCCCTATGTGACCACAGCGAGTTCCTCAACCATGATGCCTCGGTTTCCTCATCTGTCAAATGAGAATCCTAATAGACTACCTATTTCTAAATTATTAAGAACTAAAAGAAACAATCTCCATCCAAGCCTTAGAAGTGTGCATGACACACAGGTAGTATTTAAAAATGCTCACGCCTTCCCTTGTAACTGCTCACATCACATGTTATGGTCTCATCCCTCTCAGCACATCACCATCCAAGCCTTCTCTTTGAATGACCACATGTCTCCTGCCTGGGGATGGGGCAGGTTTTGGGGCAAACCTATGCATTTTCCCTCAGTGGGCATGTGCATTTGATGAGTTTCTTTTGGATGGATATAGATGTACTTTCCTAATCTGGGGAACTATTGTACACACTAAGTCTTATCACACTACCCTAATCTTGGGAGGCAAATTCTCAGAATTGTAACTGTAATTGAAAGGTTAGGCTGCCTGTTTTTAGACTGAGAATGTGTGTGCAAGTTAGGATGTGGGGGTAGGCAGAACTCTAAATTCTTGAACCTCTTCTTTCTTCTGTCTCATGTACAATTTTAACCCATCTTTAGATGAATTTATATTTCAATTTATATTTTGGGGTAGGGTCCCACCATTAGGTGTGACCATGAGTGGGCCCTTTGGCTCTAACTTGGCCATTTCAGAACTCTTGATATGCTGCTGCTCCCAACCTGTCTTTCCACCACTTCTCATCTCGGTTAAGGTTCATTAACAGCAAGTACAAAGGTCCTGAGGTGGGCGCAAGAATGGTGCATGTAAACAACAGCGACCTGCATGTTCTCAGCCTTGTGTCACCTTTGGCTTCTACCATCTCTCCCACAGCTTTCATGCTAAGGAAATCCCATCCCCCCTACCTTCAAATAATTCCAGACTGGTTTCTTCTCACCACCTTCAGTCCTGGTGTAGTCACTACCTCTTGCACTGCTCCAGCAACCTCTGAACTGTTTCTACTCTCCACCTCCATCTATTCAACAAGCAGCAGGGGCAGCCCTTCCTGCCCCTTAAAACTAATTCAGGCACTCCCACCCCAAAGACCTTCACCCCTCTCAGCCTTCCTTGGGCCTCCATCAACTCTGCCCTTGGATGTTTTCTCTGAGTGCCTGCCTGCAACTCAGTTGCAGTCACACTGGCCACATGGCTATTTGCATGCACCAGGCAAGCCCCCCAGCAAGGCCTTTGCACATGTTATTCCTCCACCTGAAGGCTCTTCCCCAGACAGCTTCAGAGCTCCCTTCCTTCTTTATTCCCTTGAGGTTGCTTACAAACACTGAATCTTCAATGAGGTTTTCCTTAATATACATTTATATATTTTTATAGGTATATATATTTCATGTGTATGCATATATGAATGATTATATCTTTATATACACATATATTTTATGTGCATGCATGTATATACATTTTGTAGATGTATATATTTTTATATACATGTACATATATGTTAGATATACATATATATACTTTTTTAATGGAGGTGACATTAGTTTATAACACAAGCATACACTTTCTCCCCTCAGATACTGTATATATCACACCACACCCACCAACAAATGCCTAGTCACCATCTGCCACCAACCAACGACCCTCTTCACCCCTCTATCCCCCACTTTTCCTTCCCATAACCACTACTCTGTTGTTAAAGGCTTGTTTTCATTTTATCTATTCATTAGCTTTTCTTCTTTATACTCTACAATGAGTGAAATCATATGGTATTGCTCTTCCTCCTTCTAACTTATTTCACATAGTATAATTCCCTCCAACTTCATCCATATGGTCAAAAATGGCAAGATCTCACCTTTTCATGGCTGAGTAGTATTCTATGATGTTGTGTGTGTGACATCTTTATGCACTCATGCATGATAGTACACAGGTAATTTCCATGCCTCGATTTTGTGAGTAGTGCTGCAGTGAGCACAGAAGGGCATATGTCTATTTGAGTTAGTGTTTTCATATTTTGGGGATAAATATGCAGAAGTAGTACTACTGGGTCATATGGCAATATTATTTTTAATTTTTTGAAGAATCTCTATATCCAGTGAGGTCTCCTTTGATTTTCCTTTAAAAAATGAACACACACACACACACACATACCCCTCAACCTCCCTCTGCTCCCTTTTTGCTGTTTTTCTTCCCCTACCAACAATCCTGGTTTGTCTGCAGTGGAGAGGTTTACTAGGACTTGAAAGTTTTCTTTTTTAAAACTAGGCAAGTCTGGGATGATCTGCCACCTCATTGAAGCCCTCATCACATTTTATGTGCTGTATTTTACATACTTATTTTGTTAAATAGCTCCTCCGCCCACTAGAGTGAAAACTCTACACAGGCAGAAATTTTTGTCAGTCTCTTTTTTTACCCTAATAAAGGGGCCATATTTGGCTCATAGAAGCATAGAGGCATGAGCCATATTTGGCTCATAGAAGCATAGACGATCAGTAGATGTCTGTTGAATGAAGGGATGAACTCAAGGTCATCCTAGCCCCCAGGGAGATGTGCCAATGAGATTTTCTTAGACACTGGAAGTACCGTACAGGAAAAAGGTGGTCTCAGTTGGGGCAGGACACCTGCTGAGCTGGCTGGAGCACAGATCTGTGATTTGTTTGGTGTGGGTCTTCAAAGTTAAGAGTCTAACTGGCAGAGCTTTGGCAACAGTGAAGGGTGTCAGGGCCCAGGCTGGGGCCACTGGGGGCAGCCACCACCACCCCCTGCTGGTCCTTTTGGGAAAAGCAGCCTCACTCCAGCAGGGGTCCAATGCCATTGCTTCTGTCCTGCACTTTTCTCCCCACCTTTCCCCCTTGTCTTCTCCCCCTTTCCACACTTATTCCCTGCTTTTCCTC
>PVHY01033912.1:0-10795 GCA_004024945.1 Uropsilus gracilis
AGGAAGGAAGGAAGGAAGGAAGGAAGGAAGGAAGGAAGGAAGGAAGGAAGGACGGAAGGAAGGACGGAAGGAAGGACGGAAGGAAGGAAGGACGGAAGGACAGACAGGCAGGAAGGCAGGAAGGAAAGAGAGAAAAAGAAGAGAGGAGAGAGAGCAGATACAAAGAAAGAGAACAAAGACAGAAGGGACTGAGGGAAAAGAAAAGGGAGGGGGGAGGAGAAAGGAAAGAGAGAGAAAAAGGTATTTCCCAACAGGAAATCTGAGCTATGATCAACCCACGAGGCTTAAGTATCTAAGAGATGGTCAACCAAGAGCACACGGAGAGTGTGGAGTCCCCACAGCGAGAGATCAGCATTAGCCAGGACACTCTCGTGAGGCCCCTTCAGTACCAAGCACCCATCGTTGCAGGTCCTTTCTGAGATTGACTGCTGAGAGCCCTCATCTTGTACCCTCCAAACAGGTGAAAGCCGTTTGTCAGATGACTTCTGAGGAGCAGCCGGGCCTCGCATGTCAGTGCCAGTTCTCTCTCCACATTAATCATGTTAAGCAATGTTGGCGGAAACCTGTTTCCTTCTCCCAGACCTGCACAGCATGGCATCATCTCAGGAATAAAACTTCCCACTCTTCTATCCCTTTAGCAATGGTCCAAAGCCACATCCTCCAGCCCATTGCTCCCACAGAGAAGCAAGATGATACCTCCATCTCAGGTCCACATTTATTTCTCAGAGATCACCACCAACCACAATAGATGTCAGCTGCATGGACATTAGGGAGAGGCTCATCTGTGTCTATCCTAGGGTTGGCGATTATGATGTAGATGCTCTTGGTGCCACCCCACAAAGACCTGCTGACTCTTCCCAACATCTATGCAGGTTTCTCTCCTTCTCCATCACCATCCTTGGGCCTTCCCTGCTTACCACCAGACTTGGGATACCACCTCCAATCAAGCTCCAGAACACTAGTCCTGGCCCTCCTCCAATCTATCCTTCACAGATTGCCATATCTAGTCTTCCTGAAGTGTTTCTTTTCAAAAGCAATCCCCAATCAGGCAGATGCAACAACACCAAAATGTCACCCTCAAGGACTCCTTATCCAAGACATCATAGTGTTTCACCATCTGGTCATTTTCCAAATTTAACTCTATGGTCCCCCCCCATATCATTTTCTCCCAACAAACCCAGACATAGAGACGTGAATTCCCATCTTTCCACTTTTAAACTCAGGTCACATACTAAATAAATCCAGTCTTCTGCAACCTTCCCATTGCCCAGGTCGGCCCTCCATCCCATTGTACAGCACATGAGATAAACATAAGTGTCTCTTTTGAGGTGAAATTCACTCACCTTGTTCATAGTTCTTCCTCCTCCAACTGAACTCTGCACTTCAACCTAGCTCCTCAGCGTCTGACACACTTTCAAGTCAACTAAGCTATAGACATCAGCAATGTAGACACCATTGCCCCTCCAACCTGGAGCTCACTTGGCCTTGAGCTCAGCAAGATGAGATAAAGCTTGGAGATGCAAAGAGCTTCAAGGTGGCAATTCAGAGGTCAGGTGCCACCCTCCTGTCCTACCAGCCTCCAGCTCTCACACTCCCGCTGCTGCAAGCATCTTCCTCGCCAAGTTGACGATAGTGCTGAACACGGGGCTATTTTTTGTTCCACACCATCCCCAACAGAAGCCATCTATAGAAATTCGAAGGCTGGGGAAGAGTCTGGAGTCCAAAGAAGCATCAATCTGTGCTCACTCTGCAGGGGAAAGTGACTGCACTGAGCCTGACGAGAGAAGGTGTGTACGCCCCCTGGGAGCACTTAGGGACTTAGCCACAGTTGTCTATTTAAGGACATTTTAAGAGTAGAATACGATTTTCCGTGTATTTATGCTTGTGGGTCCCTCTTTGGAGTGCAATCCTGGCACTTGACATGATACCCGGTGCCAACTCCAAGCTCCCAGCCCCTGCCCACTGCATGGCTCATCACAGCTTCACCTACACCCCTGCCCTGCCACTCATGCCACTCATACCCTTGCTAGTATCCTCCTCTCTGCACCCACCAGATACTTGTATCATTCCCCTGGTGGGGTTGAGCAGCCTGTGGCATTGTCCTCTGGGTGACAGGTGGCTAGTGCAGAGTCCGCCTCTCTGGTGGGACCACAGACCCCTGCACAACGGAGACCTCATCTCTTGGTCTCTGCATTTCTACTGTCCAGCCAGAGTCAATCCTGCAGAAACATGCGAGAAGGTCACAAAATGAATAAAAAGTACAGTTCCTTGGCAAGACCCCAAAACCAAGGCGCCAAGGAAAACGTTGGCATAGTCTGTCCACCCAGAAAAGGCCTGCTCACCCCTCACAATACAGATGAGTGCCAGCTCATCTGTTAACTGAAATGAACACCTGCTCTGGCCCCAACCAGACAAGGGATCAGAGCTTCTCTGTGCAGCAACTGACCCAGGGACCAAGAGAAACAATGACCACAATGTTTTGGTTCTGATTTCTGATAGATAAACATAGTGATAGCCACCTTGGAAGACCCGGATAACAGAAAACGACACATGGACTATGTCTAGAACAAGGCAGGCCTGGAGTAAATGACAATGACTTACATCTTCCTCACTGGCCTCATCTCTGTTCTCTCACCACCATGGGGGGCGTGTCGCTGGCACAGCCCCTGGACACTGTGAATACTTGGTCCATGTCCAGTTTCTCTGCTAGGCTATGAGCTTCTCAGGGTCAGGGATTAGCCTACATTTTTGAGCATTTCTTTCAGGCCAGGGCTCTGTGCCAGGCCCTCTTGCCCACATAAATATCCCTGTTTTACATGCAGAAACTTAATCTCAGCACAACCTACTCCGATTCCCATTTGAAACTGGGAACGATGACCTTGGAGGGTTTGTAGAGCCTTTCACACAAGTCACTAGGGACCAGGAATGCAAGGGGTTTTGTTCCTACATCACCCAAACCGAAATCCTCCTCCTAAGTCCCTTCACTGCATTGCGAACTTCGTCATCCCCCCTGACCCCTCCAGAGTTACTGGCCCCTGAACAGGGCAAATAAACACCTATAAAGTGACAACTTGGCTGAGCATGGTGGCATGCACCTTTAATCCCAGCCTAAGAAGGGAGGCAGAGACTAGGAATTGCTTGAGTCCATGGGTTCGAGACTTGCCTGGGGCAACGTAGCAAGACCTAGTCTCAAAAAATAGCTGGGCATGGTGGTGCACATGTATAATCCCAGTTACCTGAGAGGCTGAAGCTGGGGATCGCTTGAGCCTGGGCAATGTGAGTCTGCGAGTCTGCGATTCCCCAGGCAAAATAGTGAGACCTAGCCTCCCAAAAAAAGAAAAATGAAAAGAAAGTGACAATTAGTCAATAAAAGAATCCTGATTTCTTTTTTTTTTTTAGCATATACTATATACCCTTTACCTTGATTCCCATTCCCCACCCTCTTCATCTTTTATACTCTCATTTGGTTTTCTGTCCTTATATCATTTTGTCTACTTATCCACATCGTTTGCTTATATTGCACATACCAGTATAATCATCCAGTGTTTGTTTTCATCGTTTTTGGTTAATTTCTCTTTTCATAGTCCACCTCTACCTGAGTTCCTTTCTTCTGGCTGAACATAACAGAAGGTCATCTTTTCTTATAGCTAAGGAGTATTCCATTCTACATATTGACCACATCTCAAAAGGATCCTGATTTCATCTAAAGTAACATCTCTGTTCCATCCCGAAATGATCCCACATCTACAGCGTGACACTCAGGTCTTCACTTTGTCCACAAAGACTCTAAATGGACCAGCTTCCTCCTTCAGAGATGCTGGCATCTAGGACATAAAGGAAAATCATGGCTTCAAGCCCAAAGTGCCTCTCAATTGGTCCCGAAGGCAGCTGTTCAGGGCAGCATTATTTGTGGAGGCAGGAAATTAGAGATCATCCCTGGTGGGGCAGAGGCATGAGGTGATGGATGCACCCCCCAGGGAATGGCATGCAGTGAAACTGGTGCCCCTCCTCCACCCTTGGGGCCATGGCAGTTAAAAACTGGCGGAGGAAGCAGCTGGGGGAGGATTTGCATGAGAAGCAGAACCACGTGAAGCTAAGAGCTTAGACGTTTTGGCACATGGAGGAGGATGCGGGAGCAGAGCCTTCAGGAGAGAAGAGAATGGCAGGTGGGTAAAGAGTAGCCCAAGTGACTAGACTGGGCGGAAGCTCCCTGGAAGAGTGAGCTGGTGGTGGCAAGAGTCATGGTGTGGCCAGAGTAAAGAGTATGATGCCACAGCAAGGTGGCCTGGAAAGCTCGTACCTGGTGATGGCCAGGGATTTGTAAAGTTGATTTGTGCATCAGCAATTGTGGAAGAAGTTTGAATCACCTTGAAGAAGTGGAGCAGCTTGGGATACTGGAAAGAGAAGAAGAAAAGAGCAGACGCCAGAGAAAGACAGGACTTTGCAGAATGCCACCTCTGAGGTTTGGAAGGGCAAAGAGGCACCATCTTGGACTTTGTCTTTGGGACCTTTGGGACTGAGAATGGTGACTGGAGTAAGATAAGTGGCCACTTGTGGCTTTAAGGACTTTTCATTTTCCCTGTTGAACTCCCTTGTTAATAAAATCCCTTGTTAAACTGCATTTTGAGTGGCAACTGCTACGCACCGGTGATACGGACCTGGGGCTTGTAAGTTGGAGGCTTTCCCCTCCTTTTTGACCTGATTTCCAGCAGAAGCGAGGATCCTACCCCGACCAAGAGACACTCGCTCTTCCCCAGGCAGAGAGCCAATGAAGGACATGAGATTCAAGACAGGACAGAGGGCGGGAACAGGCAGGCCGCCATTCATAGAAATGTGCTCACACACCTTAGATGATGCTGATCCTGTGGCTGGTGATGAAGTGCATCGTGCAAGAATCAGCCGCCTGGCTTCAAGTTGCAACCTTGAGACCTAGTCTCAAAAAATAGCTGGGTGTGGTGGCGCATGCCTGTAATCCCAGCTACCTGGGAGGTTGAGGCTGAGGATCGCTTGAGTCCAGGCTACTCCAGGCAACATAATCCTGTAGTTCCCAGGGCAAAATAGTGAGACCTAGTCTCAAAAAAAAAAAAAAATCGCAGCCTGAATGCTTTGCAGCTGTGTGAGCCTAAGCAACACCACCTCTCCCGAACTTGGTTCTTTCATCTACTCAGTGGGGTGATGGGGGCACTTGGCTTGTGGTGAGAAGTGAAGGTTTAGGTCGTGAGGCTTGGAACAGAGCCTGGCACATGATAGGTGCTCTGCAAATACCATCCATCACTGTGCTTTGGAAAAACACATAGTCAGATCACACTAAGCATAGGAGAATCATAGCTTCTCAGGAACAGGATGGACTGAGAGGAAAGGAAAGAAATACAAACAAGAGGGATCTTGCGTGGAAGAGTGATTTACTGTAACGCCAAAGTGTGATTAATTGAATCTTCTTCGGTCTATGGAGGGTAAATGAGTGATGCAGGGTTCTGCCCTTCCACTATTAGCCTCGATGGTCAGTTCCTGTGATGACCTGTTGATGGTCAGCTCCTGTGATGACCTGTTGATGATCAGCTCCTGTGGTGACCTGTTGATGGTCAGCTCCTGTGATGTCAGCTCCCCATGATTGTGTATACACCTGGCACTGTGGGTGTGCGCATGCGTGAGTGGGTGCACCTGGGCCTGGGAGGCGAGGATAAGGGGGTGTTATCACCCCCCCCCCCGGCGTGGGAAGCGGAGAGAGCACAGAAAGGAGAAGAGAATGCCAGAGAGAAAAGAGCGTATAGATGGCTGGGGGTTCGCCTGCCTCCCAGCCACCACCCCAATCCCCAAAAGTCCTGGTCCTGCCTCCGGTGTCTGTGTAACTGCCAGAACCATGAAAGAGCCTACGTGGACTGACCTTGTGCACTACAAGTGGCAGCACAAACAGAATGGCTGCACGACCATGTTTTCACAATCGTGAGAATTTACTAGTCAAGCTGTTGTCAGTCATTGGCTTTTCTGACTGGGGAACTGATTCTTTGTGAGTCATGTTTGTGGTGAAGCATCCGTTCAAGGTTCAAAAGCCTCATCTTCCAAAGAATGCTGGCCATTTGGGTGGTGGGGGAGCTGCCGTGACAGAACCCCAGGAAACACCTGATGCTGTCAAAACATGAGCAAGGATGTGAAACAATGGTATTTTAGTAACACGGGAAGAAAGGAAAGAAAATAGAAAAATATTCACCATAAACTAAGCATCAGTTCCTATCTATTGCATGACTACAGCTAATCCCAGCCTGCCCTGTGACCATTTTGAAACAGCACTGGGTTCAGAATGGGCAATAAGTAATCAGCATTGATTAAATGCCCATGATGTGAAAGATACTGAACTGACTATTACAAAGCAAAAGACAGCCATTAATCTCAATTTCTTAAATATTAAATTTAAGGATAAGTTAAAGAATATCAACTACAGCTCCTGAAAGCTATTTCAAGCTACTTAGAGTATTTGCAAACCTTCCCAGGAGAAATGGGAAGCAGAGCTAACCCCATCAACTGCTTGGATAACTTTTAGTGGATCTGCTGATTAAGAAATGTTGATGGAAACAACCTAAGTATCCATCAATGGATGAACGGATAAAGGCAATGTGATATGTGCATATATGCATACACACACAATGAAATATTATTCAGTCATAAAAAGGGGATCTTGCTGTTTATAATAGTATGGATGGAACTTGTGGGCATTATGCTGTTACTATATGAATTAGTCAAAGAAAGACAAATACCGATGATGTCATTTGCATATAAATATTAAAACAAGCAAAAAAAAAAAAACCTTAAGCTCAGAGAACATTCTGGTGATTGCCAGAGACAAGGGATGGTGAAATGAGTGAAAGGGATTACAAAGTCTTAGGTATAAAATAAATAAGTTTGGGTGCCCTAATGTACATGTGGTGACAATCACAAATAAAACTGTATGTTATACTTGAAAGTTATTACAAGAAAAGAATTTGTACTATATTTGCTGACAAATGTTAACTAGATTTATTGTTCTCAATACATGCAAATACCTCACCCTTATGATCTATACCTGAAATTAATGTCATTTATACATCACTGAAAAAAAATAAGGTAAAAGGAGACAGTTAAACTACAAATTAGCCAAGAGCTACACAGAAAGGGAAGACACGTGTAACAAATAATTTCAGCTAACCTCCAGGTTAACAAACCCCTGTGGTCCCTGTTTTGACAATAAGATGGGTTTCTTCCCTGAAAGATTAAACCAGCAACTGCACTGTGGGCCGAGACACATGAAGGACATTATTATTCCAGAAACTGAAAGGAAAAAGGTTTTACACCAACTTTTTAAAAATCTTATGGTGTTGATATTAATTGCAAAACTATCAATAATGAGGTGCAAATGCAATGTGATATGACTACGCTTGGGTAAAGACCTAATTTGTAAACATGAGTTTTAATATAAAAATCAAACATATAGAGGTATGATTTTTTTCGCATTGCCACAAGCCATCCCCAAATCCAGTCTAAAGAGGATAGATCCTATTACTGCAATATTACTCTCTTCAGTAGTCTGAGAAATTCTAGGCTACCCAAAAAAAGAAGTTTCAAATATGGTGACCTGTGCAGCATGCTAAACAGTTCACATCTTCTTCATTGGTTGAATAATGTAAAATTAATTATTTGACTTGGCTAACCTTTGTACTCAGGATGAATAAACTTGGTTCTTTCTGTCCTTATTATTTTATTTTATTTTATTTTTAATTGATTGCACATACACACATATATTACATCATTGTCTACCCCAAGGTTCTCCTACCGCTTTATCACCCATGAACCATCTTAATCTCTTGTGCCCATATCTCCCCCAATTTTACTCTCCTCCCCTTCTCTTGCTCTGTGCTTCAGTTCTGTTGTCTGTCCTTATTTTGAAGGGGTGACTTTTCTCAATAAATTCCTGTAAGGACCCCTATTCAATTTGGCCTTTGATTTTGTCTCTTAAAATGTTCGGTGCCCCTTAAGATCATGTGTTTCGATAACGGTATCAAAGATGAAATAATTATTAGGATTAGATTTTTCTTCCAGTGACAAAAAATCACCAGTAGCTTAGAAAAGATAGAAATGTTTTCCCTCCAACAAGCATCAGCAGTCCAATGCTACCGTGGTAATGCCCTATACGCAATATACGCAAGGCCTAGTCTCCTCCATATTAAAATGAGACTCACACCTCAGAATTCAGACCCCTGCTCCTGCTGTTCTGGCCAGCACACCAACAGTGCGGGCTGCTGAGAAGGGAAGGGAGGGAGAGAGCTCATCATCTGCCTAACTGCACATTACAGCCCACTATCCATGACTACCTATGCAGACTGCAAAAGAAGTAGGAAAACATAGGCATTATTCCAAGCAGCTATGGGTTTGACTCACAAGGAGGGATTCTATTATAGAAGGAGAAAATGTGGATAGGTTTTGGAGCATGAGCAACTCAATCCACATTGACTAAAACCATGAGAGACACATAAACACACAGACACACAGATTAGATAGATAGATAGATAGATAGATAGATAGATAGATAGATAGATAGATAGATAGATAGATAGATAGATAGATAGATAGATAGATAGATAGATAGATAGATAGATAGATAGATAGATAGATAGATAGATAGATAGATAGATAGATAGATAGATAGATAGATAGATAGACAGATACATACATACATACAAACATACATACATAGACAGATGGATAGATACATTCATTTTCCACCTTGACATAACTATTCCAGTATATTGTACATTTTTTAAATGCTACCTTTTCTATTAGTAGAAGAATAAAAAAAAGTTAGCATTCACATATTTACAGTGTTCAAGAAATACTGGGCACATTCTTAGTCCTTTCAGTTCTGTTATCCCATTCAGTTCTCACAACCAAAACATTATCCTCATTCTGGGAAATTAATATTCATAGCACTGATATGCGAAAGAGCAGCTTTTAAACTTAGAGCCCATCCTACTTTTCTCCACTGTGAATGCATTGAACTAAATTCTCCTTCTTAAAAGTCATGAAAAACCTTTATTCAACTCCTCCCCCCCAAGCAAGAAGACCCTTTGTCTAAAACACCAGGAAGTCAACTTTCCACCACACATCCGTAGAAAGCTGGTTGCCAGCATTGGGTGTGAACTAGACATCCACAAATGTTTCAGTCCTGGAACATGAACTTATGTTCTTTATGCCCCATCATTAGCTAAAGCTTTGGTTTTACCACTTGCTATTCAGTAGATCCACAGAATGTTAACTCGTGTTGCAGTGGCACAGAATACTGGGGTGAATTAGCTTGAAAAATACCCAGCTTTCAGGGCCTGCTCCAGCAATCCCTCCTTCTTCCCCACTTTGGAGTATGGGAATGTATCGCTGGGATTTCATGCAATTGGATTCATAATCATAGCAGGCAATAGTTTCATATTGTGTTTAATATGCCATTGATACGGAAATGCTCTAGGAAGTAGATTGCTATTAGTATTGTGCCCATTTCACAGGGGAAAGCACAGGTGGAGGAAAGGTTACATGACTTATCTCAGTTTTCATAATCAATATGTGGAAGAACTGGGATTTGAACTTGCTTCTCTGTCTAAGTACCTCATCCTATTACCTCCCTACAATGAAGCAGGTACTACAGCAGGTGTTCAAGAGCCAGTTCCTGCCCTCAAGGGATCACAGTCATGTAGGGTTAACAGAAATGTGTCTTCAGAACCCCCCTCTCCCAGGGTTGCACGTGTGTGGACCTCCGGTGGGGTGGAGGTCATGGCTGTGTGCTCCCCAGTGCCACCCAACACTGGGAGGGCCCTGTGGAAGGAGTCCCCACCCAGGTTAGCGCTGCCTGGGTAGGATCAGGGAGGTGGGGGTCCCCCTTGCACAGAACCCAAGCCCTACCATGGTGTGGGCATGCGGGGAAGGGTGGGGACAGGTGGGTGCTGCCATCCCCTTTCTGGTCTTACTTACACTCTAGCCATTCCTCACCTGAAACATGAAAAACACTAATGAACCAACTTCAGACATAGAGGAGGACGCACAACAACAACAATTTTTTTAAAAGCCCTGAAACACCCATCTCCTGGGCAGGAACCATGAAGAGCACGGAGGAAAACAGCTGATAAAGGACTGAATGACTAGTCATGCCAAAGACTTATCAAAGAGCTACACCAATATCATCACTAGTGCTCGGAAGCCAAAATCAGAAAGCAGAGAAGCCTGCAGCGACAATGTGTTACCCTCCCTCACCACACGGGAGGAAGGCCACAGAATCATGGCAGAGCCCCAAGGCAGAGCAGCAAAGGGCAAAAGGAGAGAGGACACAATCCAGTGTAACTATCCACCAATGTCTCTCTCCACGAGGAACAAGGAACCTGCCTACTGACAAGGACTGCAGACTCACTTCCTAAGCCAGAGGCCAGCAAAATGGCAAAGAAGCAGCAAAATAGAACCAAAACCAGAATGGAGATGACCAACAAGAAGGATGAAACACTGGGCGCCTCCAAAGGAGTTGGAGAGAAAGCACGTCGCAAAGTCAAGAATCGGAACATAAGTAACATGATTTACTGGGCCCCAGGAAGCCAGAATCTTGCCTGGGAAAAGGACAACACTTCAGGAAAGGAAGGGCCCGTGGGCTAAAACAAAATGGAAGAAACATCAGCGAAGGAGGAGCTGGAGTTGGGTGGGGAGAGGGGGTGGTATGCCCAAGAGGATCAACAATTATACAAAAAAGGAAGGAAGGAAGGAAGGAAGGAAGGAAGGAAGGAAGGAAGGAAGG
>PVHY01033913.1:0-10795 GCA_004024945.1 Uropsilus gracilis
GAGGCGGGGGAGGGGAGAGGCCACATGCTGCCTGGAGAACAGAGAGCCCAGCATCCTGCTTGCCCCTGGGAGCCTTTCTGGCCTGAAGGGGACCAGGCAGGGGGCTCCAGCAGTGTGGACAGGGTGGATGGGGGCGAGCTGTGGGTGCCTGGGGAAGTGGGCTGGGACCAGGGTCTGCTCTGACCCACCCCATCCGCAGTTACTCAGGCCGTAGCTTAGTGGCACCAGGGGACACAGGGCAGGAATTGGTTTCCACTGAATTGACTGATACATTTTCTGAGCACATCCCGGGCGCTGTGTCTCTGTTTCACCAGAGCTACTGAAAAACAAAATAAGATAATAATAATAATAATAATAATAATAATAATACTTTCCTGTGGTTATTTTGGTCTATAGTAAAGGCACTCTTTTTCTGTCTTTCTTCTCTGTTCTCTCTGTCTCTCTCTATCTCAGTCTGACTCTCTGTTTCTGTCTCTCCATCGCTGTCTCAGTCTGTCTCTCTGTTTCTGTCTCTCCATCGTTGTCTCAGTCTGTCTCTCTGTCCCTGTCTGTCTCTGTCTCTCTCTTTCCCTGTCTCTTTCTCTCTGTCGGTCTCTCTGTCTTTCTCTCCCTCTCTCTCTCTCTCACACACACACACACTTTAATTAAGCCACCCCCATCTGCACGCAGGCATACAGGGAGGGGGTGATGACCGCCTTAGATGGACAGGTTCTGCCCCTCTGCCTGGGCTCTGTCTGTCAGGAAAAAGAGCTGCCCAAGTCATGGTGATGCCCTATAGCTTCATTAACCTTTGGAAGCTACACCGAGGCAGCCAGCAGAAGCAGAGTTAACAATGAGCACCTTGCCGTCTGAGGTGCCTCTAGAGAGGCCCTCCCTCTGCCGCCCCGTGGGGCTGAGCGATGTTATTCTGAGCTACCTCAGAAAAATACAAACAGATAATGTGAGCCTTTGGTGGAAGTCAGCGGATGGAATAATAAGTTGCCATCATTTTGCTTTCTCTTGTAAATAGGATGTACGGGAGAATGAGAGGGGGAAAGATCTCAAATCACAGTGGTTGGCATAAGAAACAAGTTCTTGTCAAATTCTCCAGACTTGTAAGGAGCAAACAGTGTTTCACACACCTCATTCTTCCTTCCTGCCTCTGGGGTGGGAAAGGTTAAAGAAATTGTCAGTTCCTGCTAGCTCTTTCAATAAGAAAAGAACTGAGGCATAGACTGATGATGTACCGCGGTCCAAGAAGAGACAAATTTCTTCCCCTCTTATTCAACAATAAAATGATTGACAGAGATAATTCCCCCTGTGAGGGAGAAAAAGAATAGCGAGCAGATAACGCGCTTGCTTGGATCTGGCTGGCGAGACTGTCCATCCGATGTCAAGTGGTGACTGCAAAATGAAAAATTAATTCCATGATCCAGCTGTTGTGGCTGCTGGGTGCCAAAATACCCAGATGTTTTGAAACATCTGGGCATTTGACAGTATGTTTTTAGCATGTATCCAGATGCTTTATGCTGTAGAGACAAAGGACCAAAAAGAAAAATAACTGACTATGAAGAACGAAGCCAGGGGTTGGTTGAAAGGGCAGTAAGAGGAAGGATTCAGAAGTGATGGGGAAAGAAAAGGGGAGATTAGAGGGAAAAGATATTTGAAAAGTTAAAAAAAATTAACGAGCCACCGCTCAAAGGAAAAATGACTTTCTCTCTTGCAATAGCCTCACCCACTTTTACTGGATGCCTTCAAAAGCATCTTTGCTCTCCTGCAGTTGAACCCTGATACTATAAGGGGGGGGGGGGCAGCTGTCTGTTTGCAAAAGGGGAAAGAGATTAATATGTGGGGGAAGTGCTCCTCCCACACGGGGATGAGGAGTGGAAATTCCAGTCAAGGATGTCCACGGGTAAGCAAAGCATTGAAATGTCCCTATTAGTCAACTTTGTTTCCAGTTATCAATCAGTATGATGAGCTTGCTATAGACAGAACCCGCCACTGTGGAACAGAAGGAAAAGGGTAATTGAGTAGGGGAAGGCTGTGCAGTTTGATGACAGATTTAGAGGAGGGACACGATGTGATGGAGGTGATGGTGAGAGTAAGTGTGAGGCTTTCGGAACTGTTCACAAAGCCTCCCGCAATTCCCAAGCTGTCTGTTATCTATGAAATGCAAATCAGAGGGGGAGTGACATCATGTCGGATTATGGCCACAGGGAGTAATTATTTAGACATTAAAGGCTACTGAAGGGAGTGGTTGACAATATTAATGATGTCCAGATGGACAGAGTGTGATGCTAAAATTATTTTCTAGTACAAAGAACAGGGGAATTTTTATCAGGTTTTCTCGTCGATGGGGGAGTCTATCTCGTGGAGGTTTGTTCCTCAAAGCCATGGGGACACCAAGAGATGGCCTTTGGAATCAAGGCACAGTGGGGTTAACAGAGCCACCGTCTCCAGCTCTACGGAGAAAAGGCACCATTAATATGCGAAACATTTACATAATGATTAGGACTATAAAAGGGGGAAATAATAATCTGAAGATGGTGTAAGTGACAGGCTGGCGCTTGGAAGATGTCTCCGCCTGACAGTGGCTCCTCCCCATCCTGCCTTCCTTACTCAACTCAGCATCCAGAGCACTTGTTGCTCTTTCTAACATCTGTCCCCATCACTCTGCTACACACACTCCTCATGCAGACACCTCAAGCCTTTGCTCAAACAATGGCTTCGAAACCTCAGTGACATGTCTGTGTTATTGGTGGAGGCAGACCCCAGGAAGATGGTGTGGTCTGACCAAGACCACAGAGAACAAATTAAAGGAAGAAGCCCCTCACACACACATACCTCTGGGATCCACCTTGGGAAAGAGCTAAAAGAAAACTAGTTTCCAAAAGATGATCCAAGAAACCAAGGTGCAGCTCTGGACCATGGGGTTCTGGCATTACTCCCTGTGATTCTGCTCTCTTCCAGAGCAAGTGGGGGCATGAGTGAGGGTTCCCAGCTTCAGACCTGCTGACTCATCCTCTGACTCTTGTGAGAGTGGTGATGCCAACAAAGCCTCCAGTACAGGTGGAGTGTTGCCATGACAACAAAGGTGTCAGGTGGCAGGTGATGTTTTAACCTCTCTCATTTGATGTTTTAGTCTTTAAATAGGTGAAGAAAGGAGAGCTCAGAGAATGAATAGGTAACTCCAGGCATGATTTCAAAGACCTCCTGATCCCACCCCCTCCCTCTAAAGACAGGACCTACAATACCAAATGCAAGGTTCTTGACCAAGGTCAACTTATGTAGACTATGACCTGCTCAGCCAGGAGACTTCTCAGTGCCCTTATCACCCCCTTGCACTCCCTGCACTACCTCTAATATAGCAGTGACATCACCAAGGATTCTGTCATCTTCTGACACCTCCCCTAGACTTTGAGCTCCTTGAAGACAGGTCGTCTGAGTTATTGGCTATTGAATCATCCCCACCTGGGATGTGCCTGCTCTAGATCAAGCCCTTAATTAATATTTGAAGAATGAACTGGGAGAGCATCATGGTAAACTTTGCAAACTGATCAAGAGAGTTTGACAAAGAACCCTGACAGGGAGGAAGACAAATGTTTCTGCCATCATTAAACCCACCATTATGGAGGGCATCATAAATCCACTACGGTGGAGGGCATATAAAGAAGGACAACAGAGGAGAAAGTGCCTAGGGATAATTAAGAGAAAAGAGCTGGGCGGGGGATTAGGAGTAAAATGGGTCATGTGCCAGTTCTACTCAGTTATTTGAATTCAACAGATATTTATTGAGTATCTCATGCACTTATATTTACCTACGCCCTCAAGCATCATATACAGAATGAATAATCATTAAAGAAATAAGCAAGTTTAAGAGAAGGCTAATATTTTGCAGGTGCTTGAGACTTTGGTTTCTAGGGATACATGCATAGAGAGTGCCAGTAGGTGGTATGCATGTGTGCATGGATTTCCAGTATAGAAAGCAGTAGAAGGTTTACATCAAGGATTGGCAGTCTGCATGGCATGAAAATGATATGAGATCCAAATTTCAGTTTGCATAAAGAAAGCTTCATGGGAACACAGCACACCCATTTGTTTACTTGTTGGTGACTGCCCTTGGGCTCTACCGTAAAGGAGTTGTAGTAGAGACTTTATAGTCCATAAAAGCTAAAACAGTTACCCTGGAGACCTTTAAAGTTTCCGCAAACCGCTGAAGCAAGAGCTTTAAAATCAAAATGTCTGGTCACAAATCCCACAGCTGTTTGGCAGCCACGACACTTTGACTCTGTGACTTAACTTGCTTGTCCCCTGGTTTGGCACCTATAAAGTAAACACAATAACATGTCTTCATTAAGGAACCGTTGAGAGAAAGGAAGTGCTTAGAAAGAATCCAGACTATATAGACAGTTCTTAAAATGCCGCAAGACAACATGTAACCCAATTAAAAACTGAACAAAAGATTTAAACAGCCACTTCACCAAAGAGGAGATAGGATTGCCAATAGCATCTCTGGAGAGGCTGAAGATCAATAGTAATTGGTGAGATGCAAATTAAGTGCGAGAGGAAGTATCAGTACAAGATGACTGGAACAAAATGAAAAACCAAAACAGAAACTTGAATGACTTGCAATACCATGTGCTGGTATGTGTGATGTTGAGCAACAAGAATGCTATTTCTATTAAGAATATAAAATGGGAAAGTCTGCTTAGAAGATGATCTGACTGTCTCTTATAGAATTAAACTTACAGTTACTAAATGACATGGCGGTTCCAAACCCCAATGAGATGAATGTATATGTTCATGCAAAGGCATACATATGAATGATAAATGGATAAACAAACCACACTTCATCTATCTAAAGGAGTACTATGCAGCAAGGATAAGGAATGAATTACCAATATACACAGCATTGCAGGTTAATCTCAAGACTGTTATGAATCCATTTCAAGAGCATTATGCTAGGTACAGAGCCAGAGAGCCAATCTACACACTGTACAGTTCTGACATTGTGACATTTTAGAAAAGGCAAAAATACAGGGACAGAAATAAGACCATGGCTGCTAGAGTTCGCAATGGTGAGGGGATGGACTGCAAAGAAAAAAAGAGGCCAGTTTTTGGAATGACAGAAACATTATGTACCTCGATTGCATGATTATGGGACTATATGCTTGTGAAAACACAGCTAGATATGCATATATAAAATGACATCATTGAATCTAAATTCTCTTTAAAGTCAACTTTAAAAAATGAACAACCTGAAAAACTTTACAGAAAACTGAAGATTTAGTAAAAACAAGATTTCCAGAGTCATGAAGGGAAATAGACCTAGGGGCTTGTCAAGGCTTTATTAGGCGAACTCTTGAACTACAGTATGAACCATGTGCTATGAAGCCTCAATATTTATTTAATAATAAGATTTTCAATAATTTTCATGGTTGATTATTAAATAAATTTATTTATTATGAGATAATTTACAGGATCATAGAGTGCTGGAGAAGAGGATTTTTTTTACAAAAACAGTCACAATTTCAGTAATAATTAGTCATGTTGATGTAACTTTAACTTTCTTTTTCCATAAGCTTGTTTTTAAAGAAATCTATATTAAATAAAAAGCACCTTCTAGACTGGGTCACTGCTTCATTCACCTCTAACAGATTCTTACTAGGAAAGCATCAACATAGTTCCTGTACGTATCCTTTTAAATTACAGGACTTTCTAAGCAAATTTAAATGGATTTTTAAGTTGGGAAACATGATTTCACATCTATGTGTGAATGTTTGAGTGACCCCCCTTCCCCCATATAGACTGAGGAGCCAAAGCTTCTTCTTTCTCCTACTACTGGCAGAAATTTGTGTTAGCCAACCAAACAGGCATTTCTTGTTCCCTCCCCACCTTCCCTCTCCCCTCCTTTACCCACTATGCAGTGCAAGGGGCAACATCAGGCCCTCAGTTTCAATGATTCTCACATGTTAATGCAAATAGGAGATACTTTTAAATATTCTAGTAGAAATTCTTTAACCTTAGGAACTCTATTTTTTAAAATAAGGAGCTTTTGGTCTACATGCAGATATTCACTCTAGAGAATATGCTTCTCCTAATTTAAGAGAAAAGCTGATGAAACTATGTTGAAAGTACAGGTATTGAGGATTTTATTTTAGGTCAGAATGAATCTCAGGGGCGCCAGACTGATCCTGTCTCTCATTGCATCTCCCTCCAAGACCTCACGAAAATCATAGTAAAGGAATTGAATTAGGCTTATGCTCAAAATAATGAGGAAAATAGAAACAAGAAGTACAGTCTTGCTAAGAGAATGGCCTCCACATATTTTGACAAAAATTAGAAGCATATTGACAGAAGAACAGAACTCTGGAAGCCCCATCCTAAACTCCAGGCTCATGAGACCTCGTCCAGCAAATTCTGGGCATTTGGGGCCAGGAGTAGCAGATGTCACAAAGGTCAAGAGTGAGAGCTGGGGCTCGGAGCTGAAGGAGTCAGTGAGGACTTGGAATATTCAAGCTCATCTGCCACCACCCCACGGAGAAGGCAGACATTCCCTTTGAGGCAAAAAGTAGGATTCTCCCAGTCTACTGACAAAAAAAAAAAAAAAACTAGCTAGCATGGATGCTAACAGCTCCACTAAACCCTCCTTGTTATTAGCCAACTGGACAAAATTTGATAGACTGTTAATTTTTTTTTCAAAAATAAAACCCAACAATCAATAAATAGGAGCTACATACAGAGAATTCAGGCTCACCTTTCAATATCCCTTTTAAAAAAAAATGTACAAACAACTCATATCTCCAGACAGTTAAATGGCATAAAGGATAAATACTCAGATAAACAAATCTGACATTGGAGCTGACAAAGATATTTCAGAATATGATAACATTCAAAACACTTTGATGTATCCTAGAGGTGATGATGATGATGATGATAATGGTGATGATGATGATGATGATGATGATGATTTTTGAGACTAGGTCTCACTATTTTTGCCCATAGAACCACAGGCTCACGTTGCCCAGGATACCATGGACTCAAGTAATCCCCAGCCTCAGCTTCCCAGGTAGCTGGGATTATAGGCGCACGCCACCACACCCAGCTATTTTTTTTAGAACTAGGTCTTGCTATGTTGCCCTGAGACTTGAACTGCAATTCCTGGTCCCCACTGAGGCTTCCTAAACTGCTGCTTACAGACACGCATCACCATGCCCAGCTAGAGAGATATTCTAAGGTATTATATTCATTAGAAGGACAAGAAAATATAGGGAAAAGAAAAATCTGAGAATGAAACTCTTTGGACTAGTATATAGCTAACTGCTGTTGAGGGACAGAGGATAGGAGGAGAGTGGAAAGATGTACAGAGTTTTTAATATCCTTAACTTAAAAGAAACCAGAGCTGACAAAACAACAAAAAGGAGTCCATATTTTTCTGAAGTGCGAGAAATCAAGAATAATTAGTTGTATCCCAAGTTGTAGGGAGGAAGAAGGCTATGAAGGAGGTATTCCACTTGAAGAGGAGTGAATAATGTTCAATGGTGAAAATCTGACTTTTCTAGAGGCATAGAAGGAACCACCATAATCATAAAAAGGAGGAATCATTAAAACTGCTGACCTCTGCAGAGCAGAGCTGGGTGGAGAGGCAAGATGCATGGCTTTTCATGATAAAAACCTCTATACTATTTGAGCCCGTAACTATTTGCATCGACAAAAAACTTAAAAAAAAATTCATCACAAGTCAAAGATAGCTTATATTAAGGACAGGCACGGTGGCATGTGTCTTTAATCCCAGCCTAGGGAGGGAGGCTGAGGCTAGGAATCGCTTGAGTCTGCAGGTTTGCGACTACCCCAGGCAATATAGTGAGACCTAGTCTCAAAAAATAGCTGGGCTTGGTGGTGTGCACCTGTAATCTCAGCTACCTGGGAGGCTGAGGCTGGGGATCACTTGAGTCCGTGGGATTGGGACTACTCTGGGCAATATAGCAAGACCTAGTCTCAAAAAAAAAAAAAAAGATAGCTTTATATTGATCAACTGTAATAGAAATGTAAACAAATTAAAATATAATATATATTTTTTGATTTGTTTACTGATTTTCCCAAGTAGGAGTTAGTAGTTGAGTGATAGCAGCTAGATACTTCTGCATGAATAGTAAGCGATAACCATCAACAAAAACTAACCTGCCCACTGCTGATGTGCTAGTCTTGGGAGAGCCAGGTCATGGCCTCCGGATTATTGACTAGGAAGCTGTGGAAGGCAGACACCCTTGAATAATGAGCCCCAACCCCTCATGCTGGATCTGATGCCCCTGTCTCTGTGTGCCTTCACCTGTAGGCGGCCAGAGACCCAGCTCTCCCAGTTTGGAGGATTTCCCCTGAGCAGCACAGATGGGAAGTGGCTCCCCAATTCATGTGTAGTAGCCCCAGCCCTGGGAGTGGGGGGCTGAACCCAGGTGTGCCTCCTCAGACCAGGTGTAAAGATGGATTGGAGGGTGCTCTCCTATCTCTTCCATCTGATCCCTGTGGCTCAACAGGTATTTCTTTTCCTCCTATTCAGTCCCTGGAGCTAAATATTGGTTCTCCAGCATACTAAGGAAAGCAGCACGTCACAGATGACCGAGGAGAGCGTGTTGAATTGTGTCAATAGTCACAGTGACTTGGGGAGCTCATGTTGGAGTATAGGATGAGCCCCATCCCCGCCCCACCCCACGGGTGAAGGCTTGGACAAGCCCCCAGCACACACGTAGCCCCCCAACTTCTTCCACTCCCTCTCAGCAAAGGTTGTCCCGATACAACCAGCTGCCCCAACCCACACTTCTTTCTTACTCTTTTTACTTTATTCTCTTGAGTTGTCCAGTTGTTTAAATAAAAACTCCGTGGAGTGGCGTGTCCAGGGCAAGACAGGAACAGGTCACAGAGTACAGTGTTGCCTCTGGTCTAAGGGATTCCTCTGTTTCTCTCCAAAGTCATGCTCCCGGTGTGACATCTCCCATGAGGAAGATGTTTGTCGAGTGGTCTGGATGGGCAAGGGGACGGGTCCTCACACCTTCTTCCTGATGCTATACTACCAGGGTGAAGTGCAGCGTCTACACGTAAATCTGAAGTCCTGAATGACCACAGAGGAAAGCACTCTGCAGCTCTAGCGGAAGACCTGGCTAAACAGATCCCCTTACCGAACCCACCTCTCATCCTTGGGCCACAGGGGTCATCTGGGAAAGTTGACCAAAGCAATCAGTGACCACTTCCTTTGGAGGCTGCTTAAAGGCAAAGCAACACCATGATCCACTTGTGCATTTCCACCCCAGTTATGGACAGAGCGCAGTGTATCCAAAGCCCAAATCCTTCATTTCCCAATGTGGGTGTTGGAAATCATCCCCCCTTTGCATGACTTCCCTGATGTTTGTCTTTAGGGATTCCCACATACTGACTTTGGGAAAATCAGTCACATTTGTAGATGTCAGCTTGGAATTCAGCACTGAAACAATTGCTCAGGACAAAGTGATCATGGGTTAGATCGGTTAGATCATAAGGTCTGGGTTACTCGAACCCTGCACATTCTCAAGACAGGGCTGACTGCAAGGGGGATCTTGGCCAGTTCCTGAGAGCAGAGCGCTAAACCCCTGGGTGGTGCTGCCTGCAAAGAGGGTTTATGTAGCTGAGGCCTCGGAACACATTTACCAGTTAGATTCGAGAGTCCACGCCAAGCAGGGAAGGTGGGCACCTGTTTTGCTCTGGGGTCTGCGGTCTGAGCCTCTGTGGTCAGGCTTACATGACTTGTGTGTCTGGGAGGTTGAGCTCGTCAGCCTGTGGCAAGTGAGGGCAGGTGAGGGCAGGTGAGGACAGGTGAGGGCAGGTGAGGGCAGGTGAGGGCAGGTGAGGCAGGTGAGGGGAGGTGAGGACAGCTTTGTCTCCTTAGGCGCTTAAAAACTTGAGACCAGTTTTTGCATTTCAGCAGTTCTCTTTCCATCTCCCTCTCTCAAATACATGCATATGTTTGTATATACACAGGGACGCTGCCCTGCTTTGAGGAACTCAAACGTTTTATGGTTTTTCAAAAATGACCTGCAGGACTTTGGGTTCCATAGGAAAAGCATTGGCGTGCGTGGTGATGATGACGACAGTGACGACTTAAGGAGAGCGTGATGCAGTCTGGAGATGACGAAAGGGGACAAGACAGTGACTGCGGCATCTCCCATTGGCTGAGGTTTCCCTCTGTCTGGCTGTGCTGACCAGCTTTGAAATGCTTTCAATCCAGCCTTTGTTCCTAAGAACGTCACTGACGCAGAGTCTGAAACTGGAAGGGACCCCAGTGACAGCACTTTGTGATGGGAAAATGACAAGGACTGGAGCGTCTTGGTTACTTTCTGCCTCTTATCATTTGGATTTCCAGCCACCTTTGTCAAAACACGTATGGGAACTCGGGATGGGCAGTGATGCCATAGCTTTCTGTTTTCAAATTCAGCAAAAGTAGAGCGGACAATCTCTTGCATCAAGCGTTCATGTCTCAATTTCAAATACAAGTGGCCCCTGAAAATGCACTGGTTAATTGGGCTTGGGGGGAATCTTCCTTAACTCTAAAGTAGGGGGAGTCAGGGGTGTTCAGAAAGAACACCCAGTCGGAGATGTTTTCATTCATTCAGTAGTTGCTCTGTGGAGTCCTGTTTTCTTTCTTTCCTAAAATATGTTGAGGTCTGAAAAATTGAGTTTAAAATGCAGAAAGGAAAGCAGGAAGGAGCTAGGGAGGGAAGGAAGGAGGGAAAGAAGGAAGGGAGGGAGAAAGGGAGGGAGGGAGGGGGAAAGAGAAGGGGGAGGGAGG
>PVHY01033914.1:0-10796 GCA_004024945.1 Uropsilus gracilis
CTCCCTTGGTATCTCTGCTCCTTGCTCCTCACCGCGGACTGCGCGGTCGCACATCTGGTTTCCATCGCGGTTTACCTTGAAGTGCTCGTTAATAAAGATATTCCGCAAACCTTGGCCGGGGTGCGCGGCCCGAACCTCTCCCCCGCCGCCCGTGGGGACCTCCGTTTCTCTGGCCCGCAGACCTAAGCCACGCGAGGATTTCGTATTTACTGGGTGTCTGTAAGGCTGGAAGCCATCCACAGGTCACCCCCTCCCCCAGGTCACCCCCAGAATCTGGCGAGGCACGTCTTGTCATACCCACTTTGCTGATAAATACACCGAAACTTAATTCATTTTTCAACCTGATCAAAAATATGGGAGCATCCGCCGCCGTTATAAACCCTCCTGCGATTGTTCCTTGCAGTTCTTGGAACCTACCACGTCTTGTCTTCCCCTAGGGTCTCAGTGCCTCAGTCTTACCCGTGAACTTTCCTCTTGCTAAAAGTTGGGGGTTCAGTCTATGGCACCCCTCTAAGAAGCCTTCCTATCACTCCCAGTCTCATTTGCTACTCCCCTTGCCCCATCTCCATCTGGACCTGCTAGTTGCCTGCTTGCTGCGTTCAGTGCTCATCACTCCTGCGCTAGCTGGAGGGTGTGGGGGGGGGCAGCCTTTGCAATACTTGGTGCTCCCAAATGTTTGTGGAATACCATACTAAGTCCGAGCTGCGGAGCCCTGGGTTCCTTCTACTGCCCACGGTGGCACCGGTTCCAGTGTCTTTGGTTTCCTCTAGCCAAGGACAACTGGTGACTCTCTCTCCACCCCACTTTGCAAATTCAGTGACAAGATTAAGAGCTTGCCTCCTCTCCCCAGCTGCACAGAACAGTGAGTTCTCTCAGAGCAGGGACCGTAGGGCTTGGCACATTGCAGGTGCTGGTAGAATATGTCAAATGAACGAATGAACAAACAGATGAACGAACGAATGAATGAATGTGCTTGTGGCCCGGGACTTACAGGCACATTTTGACCAAGGAATTCCAAGCTAAGTGAGCAGATGGCTCTGGTCTCATGCACCCAGAAACGGCTACCAGCAACACCCAGATGCTGGAGGTGATCCCCTCGCTTTTCCCTCCCACTCCAGCTCCGAGAACCTAAACAGAGAGGAGACGTGCAGCGCAATGTATGGGGTGGAGCCAGAAAACAAGCAAGCTCCCACATCCTAGGTCTTTGAAAGCCACCTATCCACTCACAACCCCCCCCAAGTTAATTTGTTCCTTGCTTAATTATCACCTCATTAGTCAACCTTTTCCCTGCCTCCTCCAGGATTTCGACCCCTGAGCATGGGCCTCAAAGCAACAAAAGTTCTCAACCAGAATCTCTCTGGGGGGTGGGGGGAGCTGGAGTTCTGATGTCCAAGAACTGGCTTAGGAGCATTTCTTATACCTCACAGGTAGACACAGGAAGTATGCGTATGACTTTGGTTGAGGAAGCCTGTGTGTGTTTACTTGCTACCTGCCACCACATGAGAACATTCTGGGCGTGTCATTTGCCTCTTGAAAACCTCTACTCATCCCTCTCCTCCAACCCCTTAACACACTAGTTATTTCTGTCCCCGTGTTCCGCCCCACCCCCATCATTTGCTCCCCTGTCTGCTCATTCCTCCTCCCTCCTGCCCTCTGTAGCTGGAAGTCCAGCCTCTCCCATCAAATCTCCCTCCCTCCCCCCCCAGAGTGCTGGGTGCTCTTCTGACCGCCTTGCACCTCCCTTTATACCATGTATATGGAGGGGGGCTGCAGGGCCCTTTGCTTCCAACCTTACACCCCACCCCTGCCTGCCCTCTTCTCGATTGTCAAATATTCTCATTGTATCTGAAAGCAGCTTCCCTTTTCCTCAAGGCTCTGCATTTAGCCCAGTCAGGAAGGTGGTGAGGAAAAGTCTGTCTTTGTTGAATTCCCAGTGTCTTCCTCTGAGAGACCTATTCTCATCACCCCAGCGACTGCTGGGGCACACCTGGTGTGTCTTCCCACCACAACATCTACCTGGCCTCATCACCCCTGTTTATTGGTTTACTTGGCTTATGGACGTCTCCTCCTAGAGGGGGAATCATGGCTACTGTCTCCCCCAGGCAAAGCAAGGTGCTGACACAATGAATGATTGAATGTGTTGTGACACAAATGAACGGACATCTGCATGTGGGAAGACCCATCTGCGGGGTATATCTAGTCTGTGCGGGTCAGGGTTGGGGATCTTGAGGCCAGAGACAGGGGTTTGAGTTGGCTAGAAGGTTCCAGATGGGGGGAAGCACAGTGAAAACTCCTTTTTGTCAAAGGGATAGACAGATTCTATGCACTCCCCTCCACGTCTGCCCTGTTACATAGTGACGCTGGGGGCTGGGGTGCACTCTTGGTCCAGGCAGAACTAGACAGAATCTTTTCTCTGACCTCCTGTGTGAGAGAAACGGGGCCAGTGTGGACACTCCTTGACTCAGAGCTTACACTTTGTAAATGGCGGGCAGCAAGAGAAACCTCTCTGAAGGTGGGGGTTGCCGAAGTGATGCTACCTAGGACCCTTGCAGAGGGAATCAGAAGTCAAGGTGTGGAGCCAAGAGGCCAGGACCGCTATCCTGCCTCGCAACACTTGGCTCGAACCTCACGCTTGGGAAATAACACCACGCTAGGGATTGTGCATTGCACAACCGCTGCGAGTCAGCGCTCCCACGCCGAGGTCTCTGAAGCCTCCCAATAGTCCTCTGGCGGTACCCGAGCCTCCCTCTACAACGATTCAAGCATCAAAACTGAGACGGGAAACAACTGTTTACGTCCACAATCAGAGAATTTGGGGTTCAGGTGATGTGGCCTCAGAAGCTAAGCTCCTGACCACTCATAGATCTCTGCCACTTAATCCAGTCTTCCGAGATCTCTGGGGGAGCGGCGGTCGCTGGCTTCCCACCAACTCCTCCTCCCCCTGCAGGGCGCGCAGAGAAGCTCCCAATTCTTTAGACTCGCAGGCGCGGGCGTTGCAGCCGCGAGGACCGAGGGTGCGGGCGCGCTCAACCGCCCAGCCGCCGCTGGGATCCGCTGCGCTCGCCGCGGGGCGGGGCCGGGACCGAGGCCGGGGCTGAGGCCGAGGCCGAGGCCGAGGTCGCCGAGCGAGGGGTCGGGAAGGGGGTGGGGAAAGGTCGGCGACTGCGCTCGGGACTGACATCCGCCTCCCGGGTCCTGACCGGATCTCCCGGAGATGGGGACACTGCAGAGCCGTTCTGGGATCCGTTCCCGCGCCCGGGGCTCACCGCGCCTGTCTGTCGGATGGATGTGGGGAGACAAGCACAGTCCCCACTAGTGACCCAGGCGCTCCGAGACCCCCTTAAGTGAGGACGTCCAGACCTGGCAGGTTTTGCAGAAAGTGCGCGGGGCAGTCGGGTGGAAGAACCCCGCGGGAGGACCTCGTGGGAGGACCCCGCAGGAGGGGACCCTGGGCCTGGCCTGGCCGCAGAGCAGGGCCGTGAAGCATGAAGGCCGTGCCGCCAGCCCCTCCTCTTGGCCCAGAGCCTCCACCTCACCGCAGTCCTATACCCTGAGGATAGGAGCGTGGGCAGCGTAAGCTCTGGAAATGGTGCTGGGAGAGGTAGCCGAGAGAATCCCACTTTCCCCAATGTAGCTAATGAGGGAGCGGGCCAAAGAGGTGCGAGGAAGCCGGCATTTAGGGGTACTGTCATTAAGGGGTACTATCATTAACCCGGGAATAGCGTGAGCTTGGGGATGCCAGACAAACCAGGCGTCGATCACACACTGTTCAGTGGTCTTAAGCATCAATTAGGTTTAAAGAGGAAGCAGCGATGGAGCTTTTGAAAAATAACCTATGCCTCCGCAGCGCCTTCCAGGACACCCCGCCCCCGGGGAGCACCCTGCCGCCCTTCAAGCCCCACAGGCCTACCCGATTTCCGATTTCAGGATGTGCCGCAGTGCCGCAGTGCCGGTGTGGAGGCACAGGCTAGGCGCTCAGGAGGCATGGTTCCTTGTCCTGCCCTCGGGAGGGCAAAGCAAAAAGCCTAGCACTAGAGGCCTGGCCTGCTCTACCCCGGCTGCAAAGCTGATGGCACTAGGTCTGCGCTCAGCCTAATACCTCATCCCAGAGGAGGCTGCTGGAACGGCAAGTCCTCTTGGGGGTCCCAGCCTGTTGGCTGGTCTGACTCCCTGCATCTCGGTTACAGCCCAGGAGGACACAGATCATTTAAATCACAGATGATTCCCAAGCATCGTTAGTCAACCCCCCAGCCAGGTGTTTGGACCGAAGCCCCAGGTCCCTTCTTGTCTTTCCTCCATCCTTTCTCTCTGGAAGCCGGGTCTCTCAGGTTTCAAAAAAAATGACTGGAAAAAAATGGCTGTGGGAAAATGGAGGCCCCAAGATATCACCTCTATAATGCAAAGGCACACATCTGAGGCACCTCCGGAATAGAAATGTCTCAGTTTTTTTGAGGTAATTTCTGAGAGGGAAGGGCCTGCCCTGACTGTCTTAGTTGCAGAAAAAGTGACTTTCTTCTTCTTTTTTTTGAGACTAGGTCTCGCTATGTTGCCCCAGGTGGGTCTCAAACCCTCAGACTCAAGCAATTCCTAGTCTCGGCCTCCCTCCATAGGCTGGGATTAAAGGCACGCACCACCACGCCCAACCAAGTATTTTTTTTTTTTTTTTGAGACTAAGTCTCCCTATTTTTGCCCATGGAACCGCAGGCTCACATTGCCCGGGGTACCACAGATTCAAGCAATCCCCAACCTCAGCTTCCCAGGTAGCTGGAATTACAGACGCATGCCACCACGCCCAGCTATTCTTTTGGAACTAGGTCTCGCTATGCTGCCTGGGTGGGACCTTGACCCCCAGTCCCAGCCACGCTCCATAGACTGATGCTTAAAGGCATGTGCCACCATGCCTGGCTTTCTAACCCTATTTCCTCTGGCAGAGAAGGTGGCTTCAGTAAGGGAGGGACAGACTTGTTGATGGCAAAAGGGATCCAGTTTCTTTACACTGTGTCTTTGCATGTCTCTGTCTGGGGGGAGGGACTCGGGGTGAGGGGAGATTCAAAATGTTCAGTAGTCTCATTCAAAGATGTCCCTAGATCCCCAAAAGTTTACATTCCAGAAGTCTGGGCAGACTGGCCCCTTAGGTCAAAACAGGATTCTCTTCAAAATCGTCTCTGTCCCTCAGCCCTTTGCTTCACACACTTCCTCCTCACAACATCTTACTGCTATGGTGAGGTCTAATGCCCATTCTGGAACTGCCCACTGATCCTTTTTTGGGGTCTTCCATCCCATCACCCCCAGCACTGCACCGAGCACCAAGGTGGAGTGGGGAGAAGCGATGGGGAAGGCTTTTATGGAGATGACAGGAAAGGGCTGGTTTCATGATTCTCTGGCTGGGAATGCCTGAGTACAAAGGGCCTTCCACTTGCCCTTTTCTTCCCCCCAGAAGTCATTGGCTCTGGCCTCACTGGGGGGGGGGAGCAGGGCCCACAATTCCTCTTAATGCTCCCCTCTCTTCTAAGATTTCCTTTATCCACTTAGCCCCTCCCCAGCCCCAAGAGTTTGTGGGTCACCAGTGGTAGCTGTGTTGACTCTAATTTCAACTACCCATCCTGGGTATTGGGAGGTAGTTTTGGGTACTCTGTGGGACTGAGAGCATGACTGGGAGTCTGTGCCAGTGGGATGTTCCTGGTTGGGAAGTGAGGAGGCAGCAAAATGTCCCAAGACTAGTCCCATTAGTGACCAGCTTTACACCTGATCTTAAATCAGCTGTGTAAAGTGGGCTAAGTGACTTCTTTTATGGGCCTCTGCTTCCTCTTCTCTAAAATGGGGGTGATAATAGTACCTGCTTCTTCGGGTAGTTGCATGGGCTCACTGCCATCATGCTATTCATTTAAGGTATTTTCTAGTAACAACAATTACCTCCTTTTGACAGTGGAAATGCTGCTATTTTAGACATCACAGTCCAGCCTGAAAGAACCAAAAATGACCAGTTGAGTTTCCTGCCTTTCAACCATTGGGAAAATAGTTCCCATCCAATCTCTCTTCCTGACCTCAGCTCCACCTTGGTTCATGATCCTTCCAACAAGCACCAGGAGGGAAAAGCCAGAGGAATCTGAAGCTGCCACAGCCCTGCCCTTCCTGTCACTTGACACAGGAGGTGGAGGGTATGCGATGTGTGTGTGTGGGGGGAGGGCTTGAGGAGGGGATCCCTGCTGCCTCCTCCCAGCTCCACCCTCCTCTGACTTTAAATCTTCCCCTTCACATCCACTGATTCTCTTTGGAAGACCACGGCTGCCTTGTGGAGTAGGGTCTGAATTTCTGTTTTACAGTCAAGGAGGTCAGGCTGACCCTGGTTTGCAGGGATCTCCTCTCCTAAGCCTGCTATCTTTCCCCCAAGCTCTCCCCCCCCAACCCCCCTGTATTGGGAGGTAGTTTTGGGTACTCTGTGGCTCCCCAGCCTCAGGGACCCTGGAAGGGGGCTGGCATTAGCATCCCTTGCTTGTACCCCAGCCTGCTTCCAGAGGGAGGGGTCCTGGCCCTAGCACCTGTCACAGGAGGCAGAGTGCACACATGCTGATCCCCTAATCCGGAGGCCTGTGATAGGCAGAGAGAGGGGTGAGGAAAGGGTGGGTGAGTGGATGGTGGGGGGGGAGGTAGGGCCCATGGAATGCCAGAGAGCAGTATGGAGTAATTTTAGACACCAGAGACAAAAGGAGAGCTAGCTACAAGCAAGCTGGGCATAGCCCTGCCATAAAGTAGATGCTTAGTAAATGGCCGTGGTTATATTTTTGTGGCCTCCTGTTCTCTCTAGTTGTTGTTGTGTAGCCTCCCCAGCCTTCTCCATTGGGTTTCCAGGAGCAAAGGATGCCTGACCTGGACACCTTCTCACCTGTCCTCCTCCCAGGTGCACCCCAGAGCACACAGATACAGGCAGACCAGAAGACAGAGGCCCTGGAGCTGGGTGTGGAGGGTTTGAGGAGCAGGAGCCTTGACTAAGGGCTAAGGGTGAAAGCACAGCCTCAGGGGAACCCGAGGGCACAGGCTCAGGGACCCATTACACTCTCCCCCCTACCCCCAGCAAATCGCCTTAAAAAAGCTTAAAAAGAAGCTAGTGAAATTAAGCAACCTTAGATCTCAACCTTGGCCAGGGTTTAGGTCACAGCAGGAGATGAACGGAGGCTAAGGTGAGGCCCTGCAGGATGCAGAAGCGCCTGGGAAGTGGTGCCTTTGTTTCTTGGGGTGCCAGCTCGGGGTGCAGTGCACCTCTGCTGATCACATACCTTCCCTGGTCCTCACCCAAGGGCTCCAAGACTGAGGGAGAGGCATCTCCTGTCCCCCACACCCAGGGAAACGCTCCCCAGAGAAGGCAGCTGAACAAGCCAGCCCAGCATCCTAGCTGCTTTGCGCAGTCCTCAAACTTCCTCTTCAAGGGATTCCTCCCTGCTCCCGGGAGCACGTAGACGCCCAGTTGTTTCCTCGAAGCTGAATACGTTTCCAGGTCCCAGGGAGTGTCTCGGGATATCTGAGCACACAAGCTCGCTGTGGAGCCAGGCAGAGCTCGCTGTCAGCCACCATCTGCCTTCTTGGCGCTCGCTTCTCTCCGTGCCTCAGTGTCCTTGTCTGTGAAATGGCAGCTGCTACTTCTGTCTTCTAGAAAATCTGGGAGGGCTACATTGGTGCTCCCCTGGCTCTGGTTCTTACTGTTTTGGACAGCCGAGAACTTTGCAGAACGGGGTTCTTTCAGCACCCTATCTGGGTCTGGAGGGCTGCCAATCACCAGTTTCTCCCGGTTCCCCTCAACCTTTAAAAGTACCCATGGTGGCCAGTGACATCTTAAATCACTCATTGTGCCAACTCTTTTTTTTTTTTTTTGCCAAGATGACATTGTTTCAATTTTGGGGGGGGGGGATGAAGGTGGGCACAAGCCAACTTTGCTTATTCCTGTACCTATAGTAATCATGAGCACCTTTTTTAAAGAAAAAGAATGAGAGCCACCAGGTGATTAACCATCATAGGTGAAATGAACCATCATGAAGTGAATGATTTCGTACCATTTATTACATTCTCCATGTTGTGCACCCAACACCTCTGTCTAGTTCTAGAAAGATTCATTTCACCCTAAAAAGACTAATTTCCCTTTTTGAGCCATGTGGGGAGACCTGAGTTGTATGCAGGCAGCCCAGCTAGATGTTGGGTCTCGTGCCCTTCCATGCTTAAGCCCAAAGCTTAAGAAGTCTTTCCCAAGTGACTTGCCAAGTTGGTTTAGAGGGGCAAGGACATGGGAGCAGGTACTTGTTCAGAAGCTCTGGAATCGGGTGCCTGTGAGAGAGAGGCTGGGGAAGGGGAGCTGTGCCCCCAAGTCTAGGTGAGGTCAACCTTTACAAAGTTTACGTATCATTCTGAAGTGGTTTTCAGCTTGCCTTGAGGACTCTCTTCCAGGAAAGATGCAGAGAGGCCACATGAGCTTCCTAGGGCTGTGGTAATGAACTTGGTGACTTACAGGAACCACAGTTTATTCTTGCACAGGTCTGGACGCCAGGTGTTCCCGGAGCTCCCTCCTTGCCTTTGGCAGCTTCTGCTGGCTCCAGACTTGGCTCTCCTGTGACTTGGTTGCTCCAGCCTCTGCCTTTGTCTTCATTTGCTTTTGTCTGTGTTTCCTGTCTCTTACAAAGACATTTGTCATCTGGGATTTAGAGTCCACATGGAGAATCCAGAATGAATGTTTAGCAAGATCCTTAATTAACCGCAAGTGCCTCCCCCCCCTCCCTTATAAGGTGACAATCACAAGCGTCAGGGGCTAGGACTTGGAGATAGGTTTTTGGAGACAACCTTCACCCCCACCCAGGACATACATCCAGTTTCAGGTGCAACTATAAGGGCTCCCAGACTCACACTGAGAGCAGGAATCTCTGCCTTAAAACTGTAAAGGAATCACTTGATGTCACTGTTAAAGGTGCAGAGGAAAACCGTTCCCTTTGGCCCCGTTCTTTTTAAGACAGGCACACCCACATATGGTTAAAAGGAGAAAATGAACCCACCATTCCGCCCCTGTGATATCATCTACCCTTTTGAGGAATGACATTCCAGAACAGAGGACTGGACACAGAAACCGGTTGCCCTTCTTTTTTTCCTCCCAAACCAAAGAAACCCTTGAAAAGTGCAGCATCAGCCAGAATCTAAATTTGCGAGAATGGACCAGCAGGAAATTTCACCGGAGTCAGACAAATTTCATAAAGACCCCAGAGGGAAGCTCTTCCCAGAGGGAAGAGCTCCGTGGACTGAGTGAAACCTTTTAAGAAAATTGCAATTTTCAGTCCCATCGTCGGGAGGGGGCTAAGGGAAGTCTCACTAAGGTCTTCATACCCTTTTGTGGCTTCTTCTGGGGTGGTGAGGGAAGAACGAAGGGGCTCTTTTTCAGGGAAGGAAAGTGAGGTGGGGAGGAGGGGAGGGATCAGGGCTGGGGAGACGCTATCCCAGGAGCCAGGGAACAGGGCTGCTCCAAAGATAGAAGTGACAGCTTCCTCAGCTGAGTCCCTGGGTCGCCACCTGTGTCCTTCCTGCAGATGGGATTTATAGAGTGTAACATTTTAATAAAAAACACACTCACCTTCCCATTTGGGTGCATTAAGAGATTTCTAACAAAACACGGTAACGTTGCTATAAATTTTTCTCCCAGCACCCTCACAAGTAATAACTCAGCTCTGGCATTTTGCATTTAATGTTTATTTTGATGGCTACATTCCAGCTGGAGTGGGGGCTTGGTAGGGAGAGAAGGCAAATATGCCTCCTCTTTCCTAGCCATTAACTGTGTGTTTTTAATAAAGTCCCCACAAAATGGGGAGCCAACACTGGGAGAGGGAGGAGGGAAATCACGACACCTCTCTCAACTCTAGGAAGCAGCCCTAGCTGGACCCTGCCGATATGGGGCCTCAGAGGTTTCTGGAATGTCTCCTTGCCCGTGCCATGCATCAGCCTGCAGTGCCCTTCTCTCTTTTCTCAGCTGCTTCTGAGGCACAGCTCAAGTCTCATCTTCTTGGGCTTTCCCTACACCTTTCCTCTACAGGAGTCATAAGCTCTCCCAGGGGCAGCGTTCATTCTCTCCACTTGTCACCAAGAATGTCTTCTGGGCTGGAATGGGTGCAGGAAAAGCATGCTGGGAGAATGAATGAATGAATGAATGATCAAATGCGGTACGTACTGTTGGCTGGAGGATTCTATTTCTTGACACCTGAGTTTCCTCCACAAAGGCAGAGATTTTGGGAATGGTCAGTTATTTTCCCTTTTAAAAAAGAGTCCAAATCATATGGAAACCAGTTTCCTTTTCACGCACAGGTGCCACACCCAGTCCTCTACCCAGGACACCCCTCAGAAGGGAGACCCGGAAGTCAGGTCTGCTAGTCTAGTCCTCTCTGTCCCCTGAATGCCACTTTGAACTGCCAGGGGCATGGGTGCTGCTTCCCAAAAGCAGAGACTGAGGGTCCTACAGCTTGATGAATGGCTTCAGCTCTGGATTCCCCCCCCAGACACCCAGAACCCCCCTTGCCTCCAGCTTCTCCTTGGACCTCACAATCTTGCCTGTTTGTTGTCCTGTGGGGACCCTATTCAAACCTTATGTTCTGGGGGATGCCCTGTGACCAAGGTTTACTCAAATGGAGATGATGAATAAGGGAAGATGCGGGTAAACTTCATGATGTGATGTATGTTTCAGGGATTAGGAGTCACAGGGCAGTGAGTGGTCAGATGTTGGAATGAGAAGGATTTGGGTTCAGCTACTTATTGGTACAAAACCTCAGTTTTAGGCC
>PVHY01033915.1:0-10897 GCA_004024945.1 Uropsilus gracilis
GGATCACTTGAGTCCGTGGTACCCCGGGCAACATGAGCCTATGGTTCCATGGGCAAAAATAGCAAGACCTGGTCTCAAAAAAAAAAAAAAAAGAATGGCAGTGGCCTAAGAGCAAAGCTCCTAAAAAGAAGACTTGGAGACCTACTATCAGCTGAAAACTGTCCCCATGGATGAGCAGCACTACCAAAATACAAGACTGGGAATCGGGTCCCCCAAAGCTAAAGACCTGAAACATAATGAGATGAAGCAGCAAAATGAAGCAGGAAACAATAGAAAGAACAGCCACCAAGAAACAAGAAGCATGGATATAAGCCAAATGCGCTCAGATTGGCCAATGAAGATATTAAAAAAAAAAAAAAAAAAAAAAAAAAAAAAAAAAAAAAAAAAAAAAAAAAAAAAAAAAAAAAAAAAAAAAAAAAAAAAAAAAAAAAAAAAAAAAAAAAAAAAAAAAAAAAAAAAAAAAAAAAAAAAAAGACCAAAGGGCTAAACATGACAAACAACAAAAAGACAGGAGGCAAAGAGACCAGAGGGAGTATGGTGGGGTGGGGTAATCCTATGGCGATCAACAATTATGCAATCATGTATTGTACAAAATCCAAAAATAAAAATATTAAAAACAAAAACAAAAACAAAAACTAAGCCCTACTCCTTACCCAGTAAGCAAGTTTGAGGAACTTGAATGGATAAAGGAAGTAGATGGGCTTTTATGGGGATCTGGTCATTAAGCTCATGATTTCTTGTGCCAAGTCATCAGTCAGAACCCACCCAAGACTAGCACCCTAACCAATCAATGATGCCTGGAGTATAACTGGCCTCCGACCCGTCACTCTGTGCACAGCAGGTCCCCTTCTATTTCTCCTGCTGCTCCTCTTAAGCAGTGCATTTCATTGAATCCACCTGTTCTGTTTTCCAGTTGTCTCTGGTAAATTCTTTCACCCCTGCACCTCCAGCCTATACCCAATTCTTTCCCATAACAATTGCATGTCTGGATCTGTATTCAAAAAAGATAGGTGATGAATCTCACTAACAGGTGAGTAGAAGGGTCTGAGGGTTCACTCATCAGAATTATGAGAGATAAAAACATCAAGAAGTTTGATAATTGTGTGTTATATCCTGTATACATGGAAAAGAACATGTCAGCATGGCTCCAGACCCTTCTTAAGTAGATTAGTTAAGATGAGGGACTGGTAGAAGGGAGGGGGGAGGGAGAGGGAAAATCAGTTAGGGAGGTTACTGGAAGGCACTTAAACACAGATATGCAGATAGAGATATAAGTTCTGCCCTCTCTAAATGAGAGAGATAAGATTAAGTCTTCCTGCTCCAGCAAGGGAGACACTTTAGGAAGGGATCTTCTCTCTGTGTTTTTCACAAATGCTTAACCTGCCTTCAGAGCCCCTCCTATAAAATAAACCTTCTGCCAAAAAGACATTTTGGAGTGAGTTTTGTTCCCCTATAAGCTGGTATCTGTGACTAAACTTGATAGTTTTATTCTCTTGGTGGCTGTCTGGGACAAATAAAAGGTACATCCAGAATGGAACACAAGTATTTATTTCCTCATGAAAAAGTAAATTGGGTAAAAAAAAAAAAAAAACTAACAAAACAGGGTACTTAACTAAACTTACAAGTGGGAGCAGCTGGCCCGTTAAACCAGTCACTCATCAGGTTCGTCCCAGCGTGTAAGCAGTAGCAAGACCAAACTATCTTAAAAAGAGGTAAGAACAAGATTTATTCACTAAAAAAAAACAAAATAAACAAAAGTCCCTTGTAATCTTACCACATAGTTCAGCCTCTAGTCCAAAAGGGTCTTTTCAGCCACATGTGTCCAGAAAATGGAGATTGTCCCACCTTCAAGCCAAATGAAAACACGAAGATGGCATCATCAATCCTCCTCCAAAGGCGTAGCTATTCTCTTCAAGCCAAGTGAAGAAACCAAGATGGTGTCATCAATCCTCCTCCAAAGGAACAGCTCCAGCATTCTTTTTGTTTCAACTCTAAAGAAACCTGAACCACCAAGATTCACTCAGAACAGCAGCAGCAGCCACTTCAGATGTCTCATGATGAAAACAATAACACTCCAAGTTCTTTTCAGGTCTCCAGATAATTCCCAAACTTTGCAGTTTCAAAGTTAAAGCAAGTTTTCAAGTACCACGTTTCCAAGGCACCTTACACAGTCACAGGTTTCTCCAACATGCTTTCCTAGGTTTCTCACCAGCCTGGGTTGGGGATAGAAGCTTGGTCTCTCTCTCTCTCTCTCTCTCTCTCTCTCTCTCTCTCTCTCTCTCTCTCTCTCTCTCCCTCTCTCCCTCTCTCCCTCTCTCCCTCCCTCTCTCTCTCTCTCTCTCTCCAGTCACACTCATTCCTTCTTAAATCCCCTCCCTCTGTTCCTCTTGCTAGAAATCCTGGTTTCTCTTTTCCAAGTCTCTACCCATCAGGGCAAAATGGCTACCATCTTAATGCAGCATTACTATGCTGGGGTCATGGCCCCCCAGTTTCACCACAGCACTCCTCTCAAAAACAAAGACTATAAAGTAGCCTTTCCAAAACACAGTTTCTTACTGTTAGAGGGAGGGTGAGGAGCACCCCAGGACCCCCAAACCTGCTTGCTCTAAATGGATTCGGCCATTCACCGCATTGAGACAAATATACTCCAATGTGTAAGACCCGCAATGGAAAATGACTTTAGTGAATTAAACGGTTTTAGTGTGTTAGAGAGAAGAGAAGGGAAAAAATAGTTTCTAAACAAAATACCCAAAGTTACCCAACCCTTCATGGGTAAATGCCCAGCCAAGCGGGGTTGGTCCAAAGTAGGACCACTGAGATCCGAAAACTAGGCACAGTTCAAGGCACCTTCTGGTGGGGACCCACAGGAAAGGTGACAGAAGGAGCCAGGCAAGTTTGGAAGGAAAAGAGGACAATCAAAAGCCAAGTCAAGTCACAGGCTGCACCGTCAGCCTCCCCACTGGTCTCTCACTCATGTCCCTCCTTCAAGTGTCTCCTTCCATGTCCCCAAGTGCAAGTCCAAGGCCTAGAAGACAGTGCAGCTTATTCAGGTCTCTCTGCTCCATGTGCCTTCTTGGGGTCTCCTTCCTGTTTCTTGTTTCTTCCTTCCCTCTGCTTCTCTTTCCTTCTTGCTTCTTCCTAGCCATTTCTAACTGCACTTCCTTGCCTACCCCCCCTGGAGATCACCTGTTATTCTATAGAAGTTAGTGAGAAAAGTCTTCAGGAACCAGTCTCTCTTCTGGTGCTAACAGCTTCTGGTCCTTATCGTTAGAAGGTCTGTAAAAAATACCTTCAGGGAAACAGAAAGCGGTCATGCACAGGATTCTTATCTTCTCTAGGTTTTGCGCTTGAGGTGACCTTTGCCTGGTGACTGGGTTCAAGGGGGAGTTTACTACCATGTGCTCACACCTTCTGCCCTCATCATGAAAGCCCTCAAGGAACCACCATGAGACAGAAGGAAGCAGAGAAACACTGAGCGCAGTGGAGACAGCACTTCTGAGGAGACAGTGCCAAGTGTGGCAACCACTGGTTTAGCTTGAGAATTCTCTGGGGCTGTTAAAGACTAGGACTGCTCAGTCACAGGGCTGCAAGGTCAGGGTCACTGCCTGATGACATCAGCAGTGATGCAGTGAAATGCCTAGCTACTTAAGAGCGATAAACACAGGTGTTTCAATAAAGGGCCATTTGACAAACAATGGCGGATAAGGAAACATGGGAAGCTGGGTGGTTGAGGAAGCTGAGTATGAAGTGAAAAGGAGAGGCCCAAGGGCTGAGAAGGGTTCCCAGCTCCAAGGGGGCTTGTATTGGATCAGCTCATCCCCCACGAAGTTTGAAAAGCCAATCATAGGTTTCAAGCAAAGAACATTTATTGTAGACCGTATCATAGAGGGGAGACTAGTGCCTGAGCATGCTCTCACCTGAGAGTAGTGGGGTCCTGGCTTTGTGGGGTCAGTAACTAGACCAGGGCAGGGCAGGCAGCAGCAAGGTGTGTCCAGTCCTGGGCTTCACTGGGGCACTGCAGATGGCTCCAGCTGCTTCATAGCTTGCATGTCTCAGTAACATCTTCAGTCTCCATTCAGAGGTGTGCCTTTCAGTATGCTGATGAGTACCTGGTGATGCCTGAGTCAGCCTCCTGCCAGCTACCCCGCCTCCCCACCTCAGGACCCAGGCTCCAGGATCCAGTGGGTTCTGGATCCACTGCATCACAGCAAGAGCCCCTGAGGGTGGAGGGTCTGTGTCTCACTGGTGATTGACTGAATTCCTGTTTCCTGGGGCTCAGTGACAGGCCAGTTAGGCAGCAAGGCCTAGATCCTAGAGGTCTTGTAACTGAAGGAGCCCCACCTTTCAGGACCAGCATTTCTCAGAGTGCAGAGATCTTGATTCTAATAATGAAGCTCTTGATTTGTTTTGTTCTCCTAGAACAACAAGAAAGAGCTTCATTTCAAAGCAGATAAAAAAGACTCATTAAGATGGATAGTAGACTATGAAGCAGCTGGGGCTAGGGGTCGCGGTTCAAATCCCACCTAGGGCCCATAGCGAGACCTAGTTCCAAAAAAAAAAAAATAGTTGGGTGTGGTGGTGCGCGCCTGTAATCCCAGCTACCTGGGAAGCTGAGGCTGGGGATTGCTTGAGTCTGTGGTATCCCGGGCAATGAGAGCCTGTGGTTCCACAGGCAAAGATAGCGAGACCAATTTAAAAAAAAAAAAAAAAAGATGGATAGCAGATTTCCTTTTAAAGACCCCTCAAGTCCCATGCAGGTTTATCTTCTCTATATCTATCTCTCTCTCTGTGCCCCCTTCACTAAAATAATATAGCAACCGAGAGATAAAACTCTTCAATTAGCGAAGAGAAAAAGAGACCCCCATGAAATGACTCTTACCTCTATTAACTTGGAGTCCCTGTTAAGACTCAGGTTTACTGCCCAGATGACATGAAATTGTTACCAGGCAGGAGCTGGCAACAGCTGTGGTGGTCTTAATCTAAATCTAATCAAGATCCTAGGGTGTGCTCCCAATAGTTAAGCTGCAAACCTTTAACCAGAGGAATGCCTCTAGGGTGGGCACCAGGAGGGTGGTACCAGGGTCTCCAAGAGAGGGAACCCAGGAAAGAACCCAAGAGGAAAAAGGACTGGCACATGTGAGGCAGGTAACCTGAAGAAGGCATGGACCGAAAGGAGCCTCAGAAAGAACCCAGAGAAGGAACAGCAAGGGAACCTTGGAAAGCTTGCACACAAGACAGTTCCAGACCTAAAGGAGAACAAAAAGCCTCCATTCCTGGCCTCTGGAAAAGTGGGACCAGCAGCCAACCAACTGCCAAGGAAGAGAAGCCAAGACCTTTGCAGAAAGTGGGTTTCCTGTCCTGTCTCTGACATTGCCTGACGGGAGCACCAAAGGCCCTGGGCCTGGTATCTCTAAGTTGTTCGTTGGTGGTGCACTCCTGGTGACCACTCCTGTGCATTGCTGTTGTCTTAGGCACTCCTGGTGACAGGTTATTGGCACTCTGCTTGACTGGTGGGTACTGACTGAGTGAGGTCCTGGCGCTTGTGGCCACACTGATCTCTTTGTTTTCCTTTTGGAATGAACCTCATGGCTGTTAAACCCTAAGGTCTCTTGCAATTAGGCACAAAGGTTGAAGAACACATGGACAGTGACCTGTACGGACACTGTCTCTTGATTCAGCTCTATAGCCCTTTTGTATTTCTATTAGTCTCCTTGTTTAGTCTTGGGGTACCTGTATATTCACACCCAGTTTCAGTTACTTTTAGTGCTTGTTAGTACCGACTTTCAAAATGAATCTTGCTAAGCAACTCAGCCTCACTCTGACATGAAAAGCAAAGACCATCAAACATAAGAAAAAGTCTTTAGTATGAAAAGAGACAAAGACAAATAAAGGCAGGAAGCAGCTCCATATGGAAGACTAAGACTTTAGGGAACAGAAGTAACCTTTAAATAACTAATAGGTATCCTCTGAGCCTGGGCCAGATGACAGCCTACACAAGCACAGGATGCTCAGAAAGGATCATGAGAAAAAAGTGTACACTATGGAAAATTAAAGATAGGATTGTTTTTGAAATAGAAATTTCAGTAAAAGATTTGGAAAGCTAGAGAATTAGCCTGACATCTTGACAATAATGCATTCAGGAAAAAAGGTAGAGAAAGTGGAGTGAGAGAAGTCATCAAACAACAAAATAATTTCCGAAGTGAAAGGAGAGAATTTTCCAACATGAAAGGGATGCCAAGAGTCCCACAGCAGTGACAGCAGGTCTCCTGCTTGCTATGGCTATGCACGTGCTTGGCTATCTCTCCTTTTCCTAATAAACTTGCCTTTTTAAATGTAAAACAAAAACAAAATAACATAACAAAAATGAGATCCTAAAACCTTCCTTAGTGGGAAAAACAAAAGTTTACATCTGAAAATGCAAGAACCATACTGGCCTCAGGACTAGTTAACATAGTCTAGAATACCTCCACATTCCAGTGAAAGAAAGCAATTTTCAATAAAGACATCTACATCCATCACAAATCACCACTGGGGACATGAATATTTAGATGTATTTAAGTGAGGTCAGGAGACTAGAAAGAGCCACATGTGCATAAATCAGCAGGCTGCAGCTTCCACCACATCTGGCTACTTCCAGAGGCAAACTAGGCAGGAGAACTCCAGACTCATAACCTGTCAGGAGGGAGAACTGGGTGTAGGCTTGGCAGTGAAAGAATTCACCAGAGACAGAATAGAGACCAGAACAGGCAGATTTTTTGAAATATGTTGCTAAGGGAAGCAGCGGGCAAGACAGGAGGGATCTGCTGCTCTGAGTGAGGTTCCCGAGGTCTGCTTATAGTCCATGGATGGAGTCTGGGTGACTAGTCTTGGGTGGGTCCTGACTGATGATCTGAATCTGCACAAAAAATCATCAGCTTCTGGTCTTTCTCCATGGCGGGCCCATTCACTCCTTTTTTCATTCAAGCCTCCCAATCTTGCCTGATGGACAAGAAATGAGAGCTTAGTTTTTAAGTTTAGTCACTGATACCCTGTCATAACTTTGGCTAGGGAAGCCACTTGGGTCTCTGAGAACTCACACTCCAATCCACCCTTTCTGCTGTGGTTTTGTTTCCAAACTAATCCTATTTTGTTTGGTTGCTTTTGTTTGAGATCAGTATTGTTCAAGTGTAAGGATGGAATTGTGATGATCTGAGGCATGAGGGAGACAGAAAATCTACACCCTGTACTCTGACTAGAAGAGATGGTGCAACAAACTAATGTGTAAATAGAGGAAAGGAAGAAGGGTGGAAGGGAAAAAAGGGAGGAGGACAGAGTGAGGGTTCCAGAACATCAATAAAGAAGACATAGGCCCATTGCTATGTAACAGGAAAGCAATGCACCCAAATGAAGGCAGAAGGCAGAGGTCCCTGGGGACAAAGGAGTCCTCATAAATACTGGATATACTGAAAATTTGACAATGAACTTGAAGAAATAATAATGGCCAGTAAAGAGAAGAAAAAAGGCAAGAAGAAGAAAGGCCACCTGGAAGGCTATGAAAAAATGGAACAAATGTAAGGGTATTGCTGGGCCTATAATAAATAATATTTACATCGTCACAAGTGTAAGCATTATTTATTGGACTTAAATCTATTAGAACCACCTATAGGCAAAGTATGAAAAGCTAACCGTGGCTAGAGAAGTGGAATGTAAGTGTTATCAGCACCAAGCATTTCAAGTAAAGGTAGACGATGGGAAGGGGAGCCACTGGCAAGAGCAGGGGTGCTCCCTCCTTTGCCTACAAAGCCGTGAGTCAAAGCTGGCTGTGGGGAAAGGGTCTAAAAATGGTCACTGGGTCAGAACCTCTCAAGCATTTTTGGGTTCAGCCATCAGCCACTGCAAATGCAAACGAAAGGGCTTTTGGTGCAGCCAAAAGAGCGAAGGGGGAAGCCCCATTTATTATGAGTAATGGGGAGAGGGAGAGGGAGAAGTTCTCATTACTGATACCTGGCAGGAGGTAGAATTGCTTAGAAGAGCCACAGCCTCCATGACAAAGAGAAGGATCTGGCGCCTTGCTCCCTTTTAAAGACTCCCCTATAGTGGCCTCTCTGTCCCACCTCCTTCCCAGCAGCCACCTGGCTGGGAACATCAAGGGAGTTCAGACCAGAACCAAGCCCAGCATCCCATCTGGGCATCAGGGGGTGGCGTTTAGTGCTGTGCTAGGAGAGAGGGGTTAGAGGGGATGGGTTCAGAGAGGTTTGGGGCCTGGGGAAGAAAGCCTAAAGGTTTGCATGTGGCCCTGAAGATTCTGCTGGGAGCTGTAAGGTGCAGGACCACTCTGACAAAGCACACAAAATAAGAAACATGTAAACATGTGACTTAAAGACAGCGATATTGCCATGCTGGGATTAGGGGGGAATGGTGGCCTGAATGATTTACGTGAATTAAATTCTCATCCTTCATAGTTATAAATTAATAGAGGATGTTTTAAACTGGGGAATTCAGAAACAGCAGGAGTTACTCCCAGAAAAAGGAGCTAAAAAAGTGAGAAGCAGTTGCCTGGGGGAGCAAGACTAGAGGGAAGGGGTTGAAGTGGGGACTGTTCACTGTAAGCTCTCTGTTCTCATTTTCAACTGTGTTTATAAATGACATAAAATGTTTATTATAAATTAGATATGGAGGGAGATGCTGAGAGCTTTTACCGCTACACATGAGTTCTCAGGTCAAATTCAGATGAATTAAACTCCAGAGTTATGAGATTCCTTGCAGGTAATTCTGAAAAACAACCCAGAAAAAGGACTTGGAGATAAGAAAATGTTCCAATTTTCACAGAGAAAAAAGATATTTCTGGAAACGACAGCCCAAACGACTCAATATAGAATACTGGCAAAATTCTAGCACAGATTATTAAACAGATGGTTTAGGAATGCTTTGTGATTTATTTATTTATTTATACTCTGCCTCATTCCCGAAAGAAGGATTTGAGGCAGAGTAGAGAGATATATTCAATACAATAAGATTGGAAAACAAATTTAATGAGAAATGAGTCTCAAAAAGTAAACTGTTACTTATGTGACCCAGCAAATCCACTTGTAGGTCTAGATCCAAGAGAACTGGAATAGGATCACACAAACACTTGTACACAAATGCTCTTAGCAGTATTATTAAGACTAGCCAAAAGTGGAAACTCAAATGTCCACCAAATAATGAATGGAAACACAAACTGTGGAAGAGCTAGCAATGGAATATTATTTGGCCTTGAAAAGGAATGAAGTACTAATATGTGTTACAAACTGGATGGACCTGGAAAACATTAGGTCAGTGAAAGACATAGGACACATAAGACCACACGGTTCCATTTATATGAAATGTCCAGGTCAGGAAATGAACACATATGAAGAGTAGGCCAACAGGTACCAAGGACTAAGGGGAAAGAGATTGGGAATTACTGCTCATGGGTAAAAAGTTTCCTTTCGGGATTATGAAAATGTTCTGGAATTAGGAAGAACCTCTGTGGTGATCATACATATATCTTGTGAAGATATAAACACCAGGGAACTGTATGCTTTATATGAATGAATTTTGTAGTCTATGAGTGATAACAACTAAAGAGCATTATTATGATGGGGGAAGGTAGGGAAACTGGGTGAAAAGAACAGAAAATCACTTATCTGAGGGATATAGGGAAAACAAACAAACACATGAACAAAAATAATTTAAAACTGCCAACAAACTGAAGCATAGAGCAAGAGAGGGGGAGGAGGGAAAAATCCAGGGAGGGAAGGGCACAAGAGATTAAGATGGTTCACAGGTGTTAAGGTGGTAGAAGAACCTTGGAGTAGAAAATGTTGGGGTTTTTTGTTTGTTTGTTTTTAAATTTATTTATATATAAAATTCACATCTTTGTAATCCCAGGGATTCACCCCCCCCCCACCCTCCCCACCATTCCCCCACTTTCCCCCCTGACCCAAGTTGTGTGCTTCAGTTTGGTGGTTAGCTTGTTTCGACTTTTCCTCATAGCTTTGTTTATTTTTTCCCTATGTCCCATATATTAGTGAAACCATTTGGTTTCTGTCTTTTTCTTTTTGACTTGTTTCTGCTAATATGATTTCTTCTAAGTACATCCATGTTATCATAAAATCATCAAATTTGTCATTTTTAATTAATGAGTAATATTCCATTGTGTATATATACACATTTTTTTTCATCTGGTCATCTGGTTTGGGGCGTTTAGGTTGCTTCCAAATCCTTGCAATTATAAATAGTGGTGCAGTAAACAACCGAGCACAGGTGTCCCTTTGTACCCACATAGAGGTTTCTTTTGGGTAGATTCCCAAGAGAACAATGGCTGGGTCAAATGATAGCTCCATTTTCATTAATTTGAGGGTCCTCCACACAGCTTTCCATAGTGGTTGGACCAGTTTACATTCCTACCAGCAGTGTAAGAGTGTTCCTTTTGTTCCACATCCTTGCCAGCACTTAATGCCTGTTCTTTGGATGTGGGCCATTCTTACTGGTGTAAGGTGGTATCTCATTGTGGTTTTGATTTGCATTTCCCTTATTGCTAGTGGCTTTGAGCAATTTTTCATGTGCCTGTTGGCCATTTGTATTTCCTCTTTGGAGAAGTGTCTTTTCAGTTCTTCTCCCCATTTTTTGATTGGGCTTCTTGTTTTGCTTTGGTTTAGTTGTGTGAGTTCCTTGTGGATCTTTGTTATTAAACCTTTATCACTCTTGTGGAGGGCAAAATTTTTTTCCCATTCAGTTGGGCTTCTTTTTGTTTTTGCCAGAGTAGACAATGTTGTAAAAAAAAATATATATATATATATGTGTGTGTGTGTGTGTGTGTGTACAATCAATCAAAAAAATTATAAAAAAAAGAAAAGAACAGAAAAATAAAGAGGAACCAAATCAGTACAAAACA
>PVHY01033916.1:0-10791 GCA_004024945.1 Uropsilus gracilis
CATTGCTGGCTACCATCTCCACTCCCTTCTCTGTTGTTCTGCTGTTTTGCCTTACTGTTCTGGCGTCAGGTTGGGGAGGGGGGGTGTCTAGACTTAGTCTTACTTTTGTATTAATACAGGATAACTACAGTTAAGTTTATACTCTCAGAAAAAGGACTGGGAAGATAAAGAACATCAGGAAAACAGTCCATGCTGTATCTGGTGGGACGAAGTGGGGGCTATCGTGTTATTCCAGGGACGTACTTTGGGCTTGGGGAGCCAGCTGGAGGGAAGTGACGGCGTCATGGAGGATAGGAAGGGATGTGATAAGTCCTGGTGGTAACTAGCTATTGAATTGAAGTGACAAATGCCATCTTTCAGATGTCTGGTTTCGGCCTCTTTGCCACATGGTAGCCCTGGAGAAAGGCACTGGACATTGTGGACAGTCTGAAGCCATGGTTAGAAGCTCAGAGAAGAGTCTGGATGAGAGGAAATGGGGGGCTGTCCTTGTATTGATGGTCTTAGGAGAAGCTCTGGGATGTCTAAATGTGAATGTCTGGTGCAGGAGACTGAGGACTAGCTGCTAGTCCTAGCTGTGAACGAGGCAGCACACCAGGAGCGTCTCAGCAAAGGGGCCCCACAGATACTGCGAGAACAGAGTCCTCCAGGAGGAGGTACTCAACAGACAGATGCTGCCCCAGGAGGCTTGGTGGCTTCAGTAGCAGCAGAGCTGAAGCCAGAGGCCGGTGGGCCTAAAGCCCGACCTAGCAGATGCGCAGGGGCGAGGCCTTGCTGCCACTGCTGGAAACCTGGCCATATACCTGCCGGAAAACCAAGCTGGCTCCAGTTGCCCTGACAGCCAGGCCCCTCTTGCAGCGGCCTTGCTAGAACAGGTCATCTGTCAGGGCCACTGAACGGGATCAGGACGCCTGTCTTTCTTCACTGCATTTCTGTGAGCGTTTATTGGTGCTCTTTCTTTTTCACATGCTGAGCCTCTCCCCATGTCCAGACCCACTGTTCAAGCTCAAGCCTCCAGCCCAGGTGACTGGAGTGAGTATCGATAGGTCAGCGCTGTCCGGTCACACTGTGTGTGGCAGTGGGACTCCCTCCCCAGTGCAGTGACCACAGTGCTGATAAACACCTAAGCTGGGGCTTCTGAGAGTCAACAGCTGAACGTCTCATTCATTGCTTTAAATCTAAACCACACGTAGGCTGGCGGTGCCACATTGAGCGGTACCGACTTAGAGTATTTCTGAGGGAATGGGCTGTGAAAAGAGAAGATGGTCTGTAAAGGGGGAATTAAAGTCTTTTAAGTGATACAGTGTCGTTTTGAAGTCCCCCTCTGAGTGTTTTGGGTAATACAGTAAAGCGTCTCACTTCATTGTCATGTAACTTGTTCTCCTCAAACACCGATGCACAGTGGGCTTAGTTTCTGCATATTCGTGATGTTTCATGTGCGGTGAAGTTCCTGACTTGATCCTGTACTAAAGTCTTGACCTAACTAGCATTTCAGAGCTTACTATTGATTCAGAATTTGCTAAAAGCTTTAATTTTTTAAAACTGTAATGAAAATTTTCCTAGATGAAAATGTAGTTAATTTTGGAAGGCATATTTGTTTCTAGAGAGAAGTCAGGTTGGTCTTGATTTATATGTACATAAGCCTTACCAGGGGCCAGCGTAGTGTTATTTGTAACGCTTGCCCCTCAGAGGACGTAGCGAGCCAGTGTTTCATTATTCTCATCTGCAGACCAGGAATCTAAGACACAAAGACCTGAAGTCCTGTCCGGGCTGGACAGTAGCGAGCAGCAGGCAGCTGTGTGTGCCACACCTGGTGCTTACTGCTGACACCCGCCGACCCCAAGTCATCCTGCTCACTGTTTCTGCCTAGTTCTACATAGACCCGTATAAGCTGCTGCCGCTGCAGAGATTTCTCCCGCGACCTCCGGGCGAGAAGGGACCTCCAAGAGGTGGTGGCAGAGGCGGTCGAGGAGGAGGAAGAGGCGGCGGCGGAGGAAGAGGAGGTGGCAGAGGTGGCAGAGGTGGTGAGTAACTTCTGGGGGGGGGGTCTCCTAACGGGAACCCAAAGTCCCAGCCAGTTCCTGCAGTGCAGTCTGACTGAGCACAGGCCCACCTCCCTTAGGTTTCTCTCTTTAGTACAGCATGTAAAACTGCTGACACCTGTCCGCATTGCGGCTTAGGCTCAGCAGTGCTTAAAGAAGAAAGCAGTGTGGTGTGCGTTGAGATTTCTTCTCCACATCTTGCTGCACATTTTATAAAATTTTACTGAATTTCCGTTTTTTCATGTATGCCATTGATTAGATGAGTGCTGATCATGCATGCTTTTAAAACCCATGTATGTTCCTATGTTCCTTTACTGTTCAGCAGAACCTTGGGAGGATGAGTGAGGGGGGCTTACAAACACTACGCTGCCCTAGTCAGATAGTTGGTATGCAGAGATAAAGTCCCCGTCGCTGCAGTCAGGTCGGGGGCTGTTGCCAGTAAATCCACTGCTCTGCTCTCAGTACTTTGGGACATGTTTTCCTCCACATTTTCGTCCATCCGTTACTGCAGACAGCGAGAGTTGCACAGTGTTGGACTGAGAGGTGGGGTGAGTGGAGCTTGGTCACAGGATGGGGACTGGGCCAAAGTGCTTGCTCTGTAACTGCGCCCTCTTGGGCTAGGCGGCCACGTGGTAAGGCATAGAGGGGTACCTCTTTCCTGAATAACTTTCTAAGTAGCGCCCCTCTGAGGACTTGGTGAATGGTGAGCGCCTCATTTCCTGTCGATATTCAGCATCATGCAGTCCACTTTTAGTCCATTCTCATAAAACCTATGTATTTATCCGCACTGTGGAAGTATGGTTTTCTTCTCCTTTGTAAGATATCGTTCCTTAAACATGAAAATGGAGGCTGAAAACAGGAAGCAAGTCTGTGCTGGATCACAGAAACATACTGAGAGATTTCAGTGCTGGGCCACTGGTGAGTGAACTGGGCCACAGGCCGTTCACACCATGTCCCGAGAGGAAAGCGCCCATGCCGTGACCTGTGTTCTTACATGCAGGAGATGGTGCCACCAGTCCACACCGAGGTCTCTTCCTGGACACCTTTGGCCGGCAGGTTCCGGTCCCATGATCTGAAGCACTGTCTATGGTGCTTAAAAATGCAAATTCTCATCTCTACCCCAGTCTCTTGAATCAGAATCTCTGGGGAGAGACCTAGGACTCACTCACAAGTCTTATAATTTGGGAGACTGACTGACTTAACTATGCCCTTGTTGAATCAGAAGAATATTCACATAAGCAAAAATGGAGGTATTCGTACATTTAACAGGGATTAAAGGGAGAGTTAAGCATTTCTACATCATTTAAAAATATTGCTTGTATAAGTTTCTCAATTTTTATATTTTAAAAAATTCTGCAAGGTTGACTACTTACGTTGTATTCTTTACCACTATAGGAATCTGTAGACTTAATCAGTATGACAACCTGTAATTGCTTAATTTTCTTCATTTTCAGGTGGTTTTAGAGGTGGAAGAGGAGGTGGAGGCTTCAGAGGAGGAAGAGGAGGTGGTGGTTTCAGAGGTGAGTGAAAACAAAAATCAGTATCTGAATTTCTACAGTTGGTTTCATGTATTTTTTAAATTGGGATTTTATTTTCAAAACACACTGGTGTTCTTTGCTTTGGCCTAATTGATAGCTTCATTTTGTACCACCTGTCGTTTTACCTTTGACTTTTTCTGTCTACTTCTAATGTACTTTGCTAAGTTAGTAACATGAAAAATAATTTAAATTCAGTGCAGCGGATTGACTGGCCATGGTAAGAATTAACAATGGTTTTAAGCTCAAACGTTGAGTGGCAGCCATTAAGAACTCGTTTTCCTCCGTATCCTTAACATGTTCATTTTCTCTTGTTGAGGGAGAGGACACTAAGCCTAAGGACAGAGCAACCTCTCCGGCTGACTTCCGCATTTACCTGTATGACCTGCTTCTATGGATTGGAACCTTGTTCCTTGCACAAGTCTTGAAGAACGGTCATTTCACGACCGTGGAACTAAATACCAGGATCATGCTAAGTGAATGCAGCAGAGGAGGCAGTTTTGCTCTAACAGAGCACAAGCAAGAGTTTTATTTTAATATTTTATACAGTGGGGGGGCTCCAGGTGTTTAATAAATGAACTTGTTATCTGAAGACTATTTCAGTTTTAAAATAAAACATTTTATTCCTATCTGGAGCTGTGCTTATTAAACTTAGACCTCTTTTTAAGGGAACAACTTAAGCTTTAACCCAGTGTACTGCAGGTAGAGGAAATGATTTCTTTACACATGTAACTTATCTTTGAAAAAAACACAAACAGGCTATAAACAAAAGACAAGACAAGCAAAGAACAGGAGCAGTGCTTTGGCATTATATATAAATCAGCACCCCCTTTCAAAATGCCTACTTGAGAACATTAGCAATGCTGACAATTTTCACAGCAGTGGTTATAGTTTTTCAAGTGGGGAAGGAGGCTGTCTGACTTGAAGTCCTGGGGTGGAACATCTCAGTGAGAGGGCCAGGGTTTTACTCTTACTTTGTAAAAGAGAAGGGTTATGTCCTTATCCCAACGACAAACAATAGTGCAATTTCCCTACACTTTTTTACATTAAATTAACTGTTGAAAACCTTATTTGGGCTTTGGTTAATTTAACTGGTCATCTTTACACTTTTATATCCACATTTTATTTCCATATCTTTTTACCATTTAGTAAAAAAATTTTACCTTTTCTGTGTTCCCTTTGGGGCATTTAGTTTTGAGTCAAGTTCACTATTAGGGAGCCTAACAGTGAATCTGGTAAGGGATCAGTATCACTGAATTCCATTATAGAAGATATTTTGATACCTGGTGAGATTTAACTGGTAGCATTCTGTTTAATTCAGGTTAAAAAGTACTACCACAGTAATTAAAACAATGGAATACAAGCAGTATTTCCTGGTATTCTGAAAATGTGGGAAAAGTTAGAGGATTGACCAGCACATAAAAGATCCGTTGAGCTAGATGTGATGTGTTAGGGTTACATGTCTTTGTACTCTAGGCTCCACCCCAGTCTAGCTGTTTGAAACAGGAAAAGGTACTTTGTACCATACTTGTCTCTTGAAAGTTTCATTTCAGCATTATTTTTCTTCAGTTTTTCATAAGTAGGAATAGTGATTCCTGGAAAATTTCAATGACTGGTACAATGAGACGTTCTACTATAGAAAAGGGAAAGACCAAACCCAAGCAAAGGAAGTTGGATTTTAAGTCTAGTGGTACAGAAAATGTTCAACTAGAAGATAAAGTGAAAACCACAGGAGGGATGTCTCACACCATAAGAATGATACATATTAAGACCCCAACAAGTGCTGGAGAGGATGAAAGAGAAACAGTTAACAATGTTGGAATGTAAAGTAGCGCAGGCATTAAGGAAAGCAATCTGGATCTGCCTTAAACTAAAAAGGGAAACAGTACTTGATAGTTCAGCTCTTGGGCATCTGTCTGAAGAACACGAAACCATCAATCCCAAAACTGCAGTGTCCTACATACAGTATTGCTTATAATGGCTAGGATGTGGAAACTACCTTGTGCCTAATGATAGGAGAGAACAAGATTAATATGTGGCGCATTTGCACAATTCAGGCCATAAGGAAAGATGAAATGTTGCCATTTACAGCAAAGTGGAGGCAGGCTGAGGGAGTCCTTTGTAGTAAAGCCAATCAATAGGCATCTGACACACACAAACAGGTTCAACGAGCAAAACACTTGAAGAAACAGTGAAGGCAGGGTCTTTGCAATTAGGGTGTGGCATGGGAAAAATGATCAAAGATGTCTTAAGAAATTGTGGGGGGAGGGGGAGGACGTTCTTAAAGGAATTTGTGATTTAGAAGGGTTTCTGGTTTTCTACAGATTGAGTGAAAACACTAAAGGTTCATTGTTGTAGGAGCTTTTGAAGATACTCTGATGCTGAAACACTGAAAAGATCATTTTCCTAGTATGAACACTCCTTGAAAAACTACTTTGTAAGTACTTGAGAACTGGTATCAATTCTGGGACAGGTCCAGCTTCTGTTATGTAGAGCTGAGACAACTGAGACATTTTGGGTGCCTTCTAGGCCATTTAAAAACGCATGAAGTTAAACTGGGCAAATGTAGCCCTCTAGCGGTTCTGCTTTGTGCTGACACTTGAATGCACACTGCACTTCCCTAGTTGTGATGTGTTTCAGAAATCCACTATGGAGAAATCAATTCTAATAAAGCTGTACAGCATAAGAAAAGGAACAGGGTGGGGGTAGGGGGAACAGTTTATCCTAACAATAAATGCTTATGTTAAGTTGGAGTCCACTTTTTAAACCAAGTCACAAAGGCAGTCCGGAAATATACACAACTGCCCTCTAAAGACAAAGGACTGAATGCAGATACTGTGATTATCATCATCAGATAACCACTCATCATAACAAAGCCGAGAGTAAGTGAGGCAAGATGGGTTGTGGCTTAGGTCACACTATCTCCTGCTATGAAACACTGCCAGTCAGACTTGAATTTACTGATATCACCATGGGTGAGAAACTGCAGAATGACCTTGTTTACCTAACCACCCCAGTTTCCTTTAAAAGGAGTAGAAGCAATCAACCCCTCTTATGTTTGTAAAAGCAAAGAAAAGCAGAGAGCAATACTCACCAAACTATAGTAGTGCCTTTAGGGAGACAAGGTTTGGAAGGGTGGGGAGAGAGTACTTTCCCTCTCATTATTTAAATCTGTCAGGAAAAGGCAGAAGGAACTGAAAGAGACACGCTGAAGGGCTAGAGAAAGGGGTCTCAATGGGTCTTAGGGGTCCGAGGCCTGTGCTTGATTTCAGAGCTGATTTCCACATAAACCACCTCCCGCAGGGGTTTCCCGAGTCCACTGTTTCAGTGGGGTGTCTGCACTCTAATCTCAGTCACAAGGCATGCCCACGTTGGCTAATATGGGTGCTGCTGGATTCTCTGTTTTGCTAAGGCGCTTTCTCCTTGTTCTGGGAATTAAAATGCTTTTCTCTTCAGGTCAATTAAACTTGCTAAGTGAAGGCTTCTTTGAAAAGGGCCTTCTTAAGGTCTTTCCTTGGAAATGATTGGTTCTGAAAATTCACCCGTTGGCTCTTAAAACACTTGGTCATAACAGGGTTTATTATGCAGCTGTCTCGGTACCTTAACTTCCAAATGCTAAGGAATAATTTAGGCAACTCTTCAGACTCCCAAGACGAAGATGCCTTGGTGTTTTCACAAGCCGAGCACAATATTGTAGCAACGTACTTAATAATGGCAGGTACAGATGTTTAATTACTTCGTTGGTAGCTATCTGACTTTCGGGTGGGTGTGGAAAAGCCATGATAAGGGTTTTCAGAGATATGTTCGACAACCTGACAGGTTATTACATTTTCTGTATGGCCGTGTTCAAGAGGGAGAGAAAGATGATTGTATTTGCTCTGTTTTCTATTGTAAAGGTCTAATAAAAGAACAGAATGAAAGGCCTAGTGAAAGCATTAGGGTGCAGGGTAACGTCATAAGTTATGATGAATCTCAATACATGATGTAAGGTGTAAAGTGGGCAGAGACTTGTTCTATAAAATGAAAAGTTTCTGTATAAAAATCATCCACATATTCAGCTATTATGTTACGAAATTAACATCACTGCTCAGCCTATTGGCTAAGATCAAGTGTAAATTACCAAACTAAGTTTCTGCTGGGGGGAAATGTGCACCATTGTCAAGATGTATTTCTGTAGTTTTCACTATTCTCATACATAATTTTTGTAGTTTTGTCCTTGGTGATGGAAGGACTGTTACCATCTAGCTGTGACCAAAAAGTCCTGGAAAGAAAATTAAAGTCATAAAAAGAAAAAGGCAGGGTGTACTGTCATTGAAGAAAGACTCAGGAAATACAGTTCACTGCAGAATGTTAGACTGTAAAATTTTCGAGCTTTGGAGCTTATGTTTCAGTATTTTTCAAGTGTGAGCAAATTCTTCCACCTTTTGCTCTTCCATTTTCTTTTCTACACTGGAGAAAAGGACAGGCTACCTATTGTGACTGATGAGAAGAGTAAAGTTAAGTGATACAGAAATGATGTCAATGCTACAAACAGGAGATGTTGAGTTCTCTCTCTTTCCCCATGAATACACTTGCTGATGTGGATTTTTGGATTTTTCAAATTGGAGTGGGCAGGAGAAAGTGAGGGAATTGGAGGAAGATGGTCAGATGGTATGAACTTCCAATTTTAAGATAAAGCACTAGGCCTGTAATCAACAAAAGGACAGACAGACCTATATAGAAAACATCCTAGACCAGAAAGTTGTTCAGGGAATAAATCCTAAGAATGCTCATTATAAAGAGAAACCTTTCCCTCCTTTTCTTCTGTTTCTGAAATTTTTATCCATATTGGATATAGATATATCTATAGACAGATGTTACCTGAACCTATTGTACTCATCTCACAACAGAAGTAAATTAAACCATACGCTGTACACCTACTACAGTGATGGAATCCATCATTTCTCAATCAAAGTGGAAAAAATAGAAATGTCTCATTTGCAGGGCCTCTGGGTGGAAATGACCACAGAATTTCTCAGGTCATCTTTCTGGATGAACTGATTGACCTGTATAAGTTTTATACTGAGCAATCATTTCACTTGCTACTTTATTAGCAGAAAGCATTTTTAGGAGCAACTTTGTTATGTTGGGCTTGTTATTTTTTGGAATGCTTTGTGAAAGATTTCCAGCATACTCTAAAGTGGATTGAAAAGGATAACAAATCCTCCAGTGCATAATTTATTCTCTATACGGCTTAATTCCCACAAAGTTAGTTAGAGGATTACTTGGGTGCTAGAGATTGTGAATTTATCAGTTAATTTTGTAGATTTCAGTGATATGGGACCCAGTTTGCTTGCGTGTCTGTGTAAATGCTTGGCAACTTCTCTTTTCTTCTTGATTGTTTTTTGTTGTGACCTTGCAAGAAAATGATGCTACTTAAAGCAACAATGTCCTTGTCATGATCACAACATAGGATTACAAAATAGGACCCCCCCCAAAAAAAAAGATACCTTTTACTCAATTTGTGAAAGTAGCATGTGAAGAAAACTACCTGTTAAGAAACTGTTCTCTCTGCTCCTGGTCCCTAGAGCATAGTAATCCTAGTTACGCTCCTATGCTAGTCCTTATCTGAACAATGTGGCAGACACCTACTGGTGTTCTAAAATCTTACAGATGTAGAATAATTCCTCCAACACTCACTAAGTTCGTCTTTTTTCTACATTTTCAAAGGACAGGTTTATTAGGAAAAGGAGAAAGGAAAAGAGGCACCTACATAATCACAGGTGGACAGGTAGGCTGCACAGTAAGCTCGTAGTTTTTTTTTTGTTTGTTTGTTTTTAAACTAGGTCTTGCTACATTGCCTGGGGTACCACAGACTCAAGTTGCCCGGGTTGCCGAGGACTCAAGCGATCCCCACCCTCAGCCTCCCAGGGGGTTGGGATTACAGGTGCCCGCCACCATGCCTGGCTGCTTTTTTGAGACCAGACTATGTTGCCTGGGGTAGTCGCAAACCTGCAAACTCAAACAATCCCAAGCCTCTTGCCTCCCAGTGCTTGGATAACAGGCGTGCGTCCCCATGCCCGGCTATAAGCTCCTATTTTTTAAAGTTGTATGTCCCCCAGTTATAAAGAAGAAGAGTTTAAATAACTTGCCCAACACACCCCCAAGTAGTGACACCAGGATGTGAACCCAGGTGCCTCAGATGCTAGAACCCCTCTTGTCGTCAAAAGGGTCAGTTTGCATCAAGAAATATGGTGAGCATGTGTTGTCTGTCGTATTCTGGTAGATGAGCTGAAGGGGCACTTCCACCCTCTCACTGCCTTGACCTGGCTCTACTATTCTTACCTCCATTAACCCCTGCTCACCCCTGTCCCCATATTAAAGCCAAAAGGTGGGGAAAGGATTCAGCCAGGGCCTTCATTTCATCTGATACCTTCACCAAGCACCCACTAAAACGTTCTCATTGTAGATTTAAATTTGAATTTACTCTATGCTTCAGTTCTGCTGTGTTAAAGCACAGAGCACAGCACGAGATGGGAAGAGGAATAAAATGGGGAGAGGAGGGAGGCTGGTCATAGGAATTTAGATTGATGGTTCAGGGGTGACAAGGTGGTGGGATAAGGTGGGGGGTAGACAATGATGTAATATACATACACACACACACACACACACACATAGATATATGCCATAAAATAAAATGGGGAGTAAAAAATATAAATAAATAAAACCTAAAAATCCCTGAAAAAAATAGAATTTAGTATTTCTCTTAAATCTGATTTCTCCAGATGCTCAGATGCTCACCTACGTGAGCACACTCCCATCTTTCACCTGGGCCTGGGGGGGGGAGGGGCGAGAGGGCCTGGGGAATGAAGGCTCTGAAATATGCTCCTTGTGGATGAGCTGTACCAGCAAAGGTGGGCAGCGAGCGCTGGCTGAGGGGGCAGCTGGGCAGCCAGGACCACGGGGGCCTGAGGGCGCCAGGGTGGCTGAATGTCGCCCCCAGCGCGCTGAGCTGGAGAGGTTTACAGCAAGTCTGATGCGTCTGCTGAGCGATCAGAAGGCGGCTTGTCTGACAAGGGTGGAAACTGATCATGAGATGGTGAGAAGACATGGAGGCGGAGCCTGGTACGTTGTGTGGGGGCACCGGCAGGAAGCCTCCTGAAAGCAGAGCCTGTACTGGGGCCATTCTGTCACCAGCCTATGGGGCCAGCAGTGTCAAGGCTGGGAAAACAGGGCTC
>PVHY01033917.1:0-10800 GCA_004024945.1 Uropsilus gracilis
CTCTGCGCCGAGCCGAGCTTGGGAGACAGGGACAGCGCAGGACGCCATCTCCTTGCCGTGCTGACCAGGCCTGCACACGGTGCGCCCTTCCGGGGCTCCTTTCCCTGCCGCTGGCCGGAACCCGGGCGCTCGGTGGGGACCGGCCTGTGACTGGTGCGGTTGACCCTCAACAGTTGGCAGCGAGCACGTCCCCCGCGTCATGAAACATGCCCCAGGCAGGTGCCCTTCACGTGGGGGGCCACCCAGCACCCTGCCGGCCACGAAGCTCCTTCTGGGACTCCATTATCCGTGGGCTGTCGGGGGCGGGAGTGAACCCCTGCCAGAGGTGTTTGATGCCACCGCGGCCTCCTGCGGGCGCACTCTTGGGGGTGGGTCTCTCCCCTCTCTCAGGGGCGAGGTGCTATGAAGGCCAGGACCGCCGCTGCTGCCTTCTGGACCTGACTGGGCGTGGATGGGCAGCGGTGGCCCAGGGACCTTACAGCCTGAGGATGCCTTCAGCACTGCCAGTCGGGCTTGGAGAGTTATGGGACCCACGGCTCAGCTCAGCAGGCCTGTGGGCATCTTAGCACAGCCAGAGGGAGCTGGCGACTGGGCCTTCGCCAGGGAGGCTGATCCGCACGCCTGGTTCCTGGGGGCCCGGGATGGCCTTGCCCAAGGGGTGGCAGGGACTGCCGAGGGCTGTTGCGACAGGGGGTCAGTTTCCCTCTGTGGACGATGACCCTTATTGGAGCTGGTGGGGGGGTGGGGTAGGAATGCAGCCTTCATGGGTGGTGGTGGGTGTGGATGACGGCCCACCAGCCATGTCTGTGATGGACCAGCCATGTCTGTGATGGTGAGTGGGTGGTGAGCCTGGAGGGACTGGGAGCAGGCTCTGAGGAAGTCGGCCGGGGTCGTCAGCTCCTCGGGCTGCTGTGTGAGCACGACCTCGGTGACCAGACACAGCAGACGTCTATTTCCCTCGTGGTGGACGACACGCCTGTAGAGTCAGCCTCGCGGCGTCTGAGTCCAGTCCAGGGTTTTGCTCCCTCTGGGGACTTGAGGTGCCCAGAAGCTCTTTGCTTCTTCGGAAGAACTTAATTTTTTTTCTTGAGGCGACTTTGGTTACGACCCTGAGGGGATTTAGGGATGTAGATGGACGTGACTGAATCATCCCCACCACCGAGGCACCCATCATCCTTCCCCACCGTCCACTGGGCCCCCCCCTGCTTTGCCCCCACCTTCCACCCTCCCCCTTCTCGAGCAGCTTGATTTCTGTGGTCCTGTTTCTCAGGTTGGCCTGTCCTTTTGTTTTTCTATGTTCTGTAAAATCATCTGGTGTTTGACTTAATCCTTCTGACACCGTCTCCAGTGCCAGCCAAGTTGTTGAGATGGCGAGACTGCATCATTTTTCATGGCTGAGTAGTATTCCACTGGGTGTATGCACTTCATCTTCTTTATGCATGCATCTGTCTTTGAGTACCAAGCTTGTTCCCGTACTTAAGCTATAGTAAATAATATCTACTATAATATATAGTAGTATAATATTACTATAATATTTACTATTGTAAATAGCCTTCAAAGAGCATAGATGACCATAAATCCCTTCACATTTCCTGGCATTCTCTGGATAAATACCAAGGGATGGAGCTGCTGGATTGTATGATAGATCTATTTGGAATATTCTCAGGAACCTCCTTATGTTTTCCAAGGGGTGGGAGCAGTTCTCAGTGTACAAGGGATCCTTTTCCCCCACAGCCTCACCAGCATCTGCTGTTTCCGGGGTCACTGGCATTCCTTGGCTTGCGGGCGCATCACTCCTCCGCAAGCCAAGTTTCTGCCTCCGACTTCACCTCACCTCCTCCTCTTCTGTATGTCTATCCCCCCTGGGAACTTGTGATTGTATCTGGGATCCACCCAGGCTTGGTCTCCCCATCTCGGACCCATAGTTCAGTCACATCTGCAAAGATCTTCTTATTAGTTCACATTCAGGGACTTCAGGGATTAGGCTCAATGGAGAAGACTGTTGTTGAGCCTGCCACAACAGGTCAGAAATGAACCCCGATTTTCTGTTTTATAGAGCTGTGGGGCACGGTGGAGGGTTTATGTCACCACAGAACTAGCTGGCCTCAGGGAGACATTTTCTGAATAGTGCTTTTGTTTTCTGCAAACTCCTCACCTTCTCCCCTTTTGTCTTTGAGTAAGCGTATTTCATGAGCAAAAATGCCTGCAGCAAGAAAGGCCTTATTGATCATGGGCAGATCAATACGTAATATTTATATTTCACTGAATCTTTGCACCATAGTTCTGCTTCTTGGTCAATTTTGAAATGATCTGTGCTGATTCCACTTTGGGGAGATTCAGGTCCTTGCTCCCGACTTAATTTCGTTCTTCTCATTCCCTGAAAAGCCTTTCTTGTCACCCCAGGGGTTACCGAAGAATGTTTTCTCACTGATGAGGCCTAATACAGTTAGTCGATGATGTATTTGTTGTAAAAAAGTCTTTTTCGGTTGTCGTCCAAACTTAAATTTCCCCAGTGTTCATTTGCTTTCTCTATTTTCGAGTGCACTTAAAAATACATTTGCAGTCACGATTGCCTGGGTAAGTTATAAATCCTAGATATTAGAATTTTTATGCTTTAGAAATAATAAATGAGGACTTACCAATTAAAGATAAAAAATTGCTTGTCTGGGAATAGTAGAATATTTTATCAGTATTATTAAATTTTAAGGGCAGCTGAAATGTCACAGAAATCTTTGTACAACATTTTGGTTTAAAAAGTTGGCTTCGGGATAAGTTACATTCTTTTCTTCAATTTTACATCAAACGGGATATTATATAAATTTAAAAAGAGAGAGAGAGAGCAGAACTCTGGTTGAACTGAATCAAAGATAGAGCTTTATACCAGTGGGTGCCGTGAGAGTTTCCCCTTTATGGAAACCCTATTTTTCGGTGTAGCCAATAAAAATGCAGTGGTGGTTAAGAGGATGTTCCTATCACATGGGATAAGTAACCTCACTTGATTTATTATGAAACAGAGGCATTTCAAGACACCCTGCTTTGTCTCTGTCTGGTCGACCTGAATGATCACTGTTGATTTTTCACTCTGGTTTTTGTTTTTCTCTATTTTTCTGCCTTATTCTTTTCGTCCAAGGCTCCTCCCAGCTCTCCGGAGCTCTGGCTCACTTGCCCTAGGGTGCTGTGGCTTCTCCGTAGCTTCCTCACCATCCTTCCTAGTTCCATCCATCACCTCTCTGGAAATGCATGATTCTAGAGATGCCCCCCTCCCCCCGCAATGCACGCCTAGGTGAGTGCTGCAGACATCAAATAGAAGATGGCCTTTTCAGAAGACGAGCCTGTGAGGAGGGGCGAAATTCTGCATCTTGCACAAACACAATCGGAGCCTAAGTGGGGTGCACTTCTAAGCATTCATTTGTGAAATGATGTGGACTTAATGGCAGATTAAAACAACCACCCGCTGCGCTGCCTGGAAAAACAAAACCTTCCAATTAAGACCCATCTGGGAGGAGGCGGCTTCGGTCCTCCTGGCGTCGAGGAGCGGCGTCCACGGTCTGTGACACGCTGCTGCCACCGTGGACGGGATGGAGGGTCGAGGCTCACCGCAGACCCCAGACTGGCATCCTCTCCAGCTTCGGGTCTGGAGTGGCGGTGCCATTTTGCCCCCCCCCCCCCAGGACAAGTGGCACGTCTGGACACAGTGTAGTCGCACATCCAGGGGAAGGGTGCTGCTGACACCTAGTGGGAAGAGGCCAGAGGTGCTGCTGACCGCAGTCCACAGGGAGAGCAGCCGCCCCCCAGGTTGGCTTCTGCAGATGCAGAGCCTCGGGTGGAGGAAGCAGCGAAGCTCACCTGGGAAGAGTCCTGATGCTCTGGGTGGTGGCAGTGCCCAGCCCAGTGCCCAGTGCTTCCAGGGGTGCTTGGGGTGGACGCGGAGGACAACGCTCAGGCTGGAGTCGGGACATGGGACTGGCCCTTGAAGACTGGCCCTGGGGAGAGACAAGGACAGTGACGGGTGTGATGCACCCAGAGATGCGTTAGAATGGATGCCTGACCCGGGATGGACACAGCACCCTGCCGGTCACTGCGATTGTAGCCAGCCGTCTGGGGCACTTCAGGCCCCTCAGGAGACCAGTCTTGCTAGAAGGTTTCCAGCCTTGGCCCTGGGCCTGATGGAGAACTGCTCTCCTGATAAGGTGGGCGTGTGAGCCGGCTTGGAGAGTGAGGCTGATGGTGGGAGCTGATGATTGAGACGGAGAACTTGTCACCAGACACCTCCCAGCTAACGCCCAAATCCCAATGACCTGTCCACCCCGCCCCACCTGCCCTGCGTGATCGAAGCCGTAGACGATGCTTCCATCACAAGACCAGGCCAGGGGCTACTGCCCTGAGGGGCGGCTCTGCCACCAGCAGCCTGCTCCACGGCGCCTTCCTTCTCCGTCCGCCTCCCCGGACGCTGCTTCTGTCTTGCTGCCTCGTCGCGACAGTGTGGGTCCAGCGCCCCGCGTGGGGCTGAGAAACCACCAGAAAGTGTTCGAGTCGGGAGTTCCTGAAGCTGCCCTTCCTCAAGCCCTTCCCAGCTACTCTGTGCATTTCCCAAGAGGCGCTGGGGCTGTCGCCACAGCTCCTCGGGGGGCATCTGTGGGTGAAAGGCCCGGCCCTGGCTCTGGTCCGTGCCCTGGCCGTGGCTCTCCTAAGTCATAGATACTCTTAGCCCCAGCCACAGGATGCCAGGGGCCAGGAGAGGGTGTGCAGATGAAGACGCTTCTGCAGAGTTTAACTTGGGGCCGGCGCACGCGAAGACTTGGCAGAAAAAAGTGAGAAAGGGAAACTGGTTGAGTTGCGTGGGCCTGTGGTGCGGTCAGGGGCGAAGTGGCACGTGATGGGGTGCGGTTTCCAAGGCTCCGCATCTCCAGGTTGCTTTCATCTTCCCTAAGTGATTTGATCAAACGGGAGGAGCGTTTGGATTGCTTGAAACTGTTCACCTGGAATGCCTGGCCCTGGGAAGAGGAGGTCTGGCCGGGTCGCTGGCCTGTTCCGGCTCTGCCAGTGGCCGGCTTTGACTGCGGTCAGGAGGGTGAGGGGCAGGGGCATCTGCTTCCCAGATCCTGGGATATGTTAATCAATCCAATCAATCAATCAATCAATCAATTAATCAATTCATCACCTTTATTAATCATTTTGTTGTTTACATATTTATGTACACACATATATTTATATTATATCGTTGCATTCCCCGGGGTTCTTGGGGTTCATCCTTGAAGCTGTATCTTGATCTTCCCATGTTCCTCTGTTCCCCAATCTCTCCCTCCCCACCCCCTCCCCAACAGCCTGCCCCCTCTCTGCTGTCAGCTTACTCTGGATTTTTCTTGACTTTCGCCTGTCACTCCTACATCCCCTCTATAGGTGAGAAGACAGTTTCTGTCTTCTTTCTGACTTATTTCTGCTAATACGATTCCCTCAAGGTGCATCCATGTTATCGCAAATGCTTCATAGTTGTCTGTTTTGATGGCAGAATAATATTCCGCAGCGTGCACAGATCACGTCTTTTTCAACCATTCATCAGTTTGGGGGCCTTTGGGTTGTTTCCTTGGCTTGACCCGGGATCTTCTAAGAGCTTCATTGCTGACTGTGATAAACGTTACTTATGATGTCTCTTGAGTTACTTATAATGTCTCTTGAGCCCGTAGATTTGAAAAAGATTGAAATGTACATCAACTTGCTGAAGAACTTGTCACAGGGGTTAGAAAGGTGCGTTAAGGGGGTCCGGTGGGGAGTCAGTTTTAGGGGAGACGGAACAGAGTCTGTTTTACCTGCCCGGAGTCTGCGGTACAGACAGACACACCAAAGCAAAAACACCTGGCGGGCCCTTGGGCGAAGCTGAGTCGGGTGAGCTGGCATGGAAACGTGTGTGGGAAGAGGCTGCAAAGTGTGGCTCTCTGTGCCTGTTGGTCATCACTTGTGCTGACCTCCTTGGACAAAGGGATGGCCTTGGCCACCATTGCTCTAAGAAGCCGCCATACCTAGGCTAGATCTATGTAGTGAGCTCAAGAACACTCCCGCTCATCTTACCTTAATCTGGGCTCAGACACTGAGCACGGGTTCCCGGAGCTCTTCCCGGGGTGATGGCATCTTCTCTCCTCCCAAGTTGACTTTACTAAAAAACATCCACAAAAAACATTCCACAAAATGATAGCACCCCTGGCCCCCCTGTATTACATTCCACGAAAGCCTATTTCCCCCTTTGTCAGTCAGCTGCGTGCCAGCTTTCAAGCCGGTCTCTCTCACGGGCCCGTGCCTCTCCCAACCCCTCTGCCATCAGCCCCAGCACAGCAAACTCCTGCCTATGAACACGTGTGTCAGTCAGTGATGCCAGCAGCACTGGGTAACAAGCGGTTCTTGCTCACAGACATCATGTTGCTTGCTGGCAGGCCTGTGGGTTGGTAACGACTGGACGTGTCAGGGCTGGCCAGCCCATGTCAAGCTGTGGGGTAGCCTGGATCTCCCCAGAGGGAGGCCTTCCTGGGAGGTGTCCTTCTCAAGGACAGGAGGACAAGGACATTCGTAGTCAAGCCTCTGCTCACGCCACCTGCCCTGACTTTCCAAAGCACGGCTAGACTCTGGCCAGAGTCGCCACTGCCCCGCAGGACGCCATGTGGCTGGGATGTGATCGCGACACGACGAGACCTGACTTAGCATGTGGGAGCGTTTCTGGGAACTGCAGCCTGAATGGTCTGTGGCGAGAGCAGGACTGGGAGCCACCCTGCGTTCAAGGCTGACAGGTTGGTTTCTCTCATCGATGAAACCCCTGTCCTGATGGCCCGTTGTGCTCTGTGGAGGAAGGGTCAAGGCCAGTGACCGCCTGCACCATAGAGACAGGACAGTCTGTCCCTGGTGGGTTGGGAGAATGTACTATCTGTGAACACGAGGCGGAGTCAGGAGCTTGCAGGCTGGTACCTCAGCAGCCTTCTTGTGGTCACGATGGCGTGACCGGGGCATCTTGGAGAGGCCGTGCCCACCACACCGCTAGCTGGCGAGGCAGGGCAGAGGCCACCTGCAGGCAGATGCATTGACCATGGCCCCTGAAGTCCTGCTTCCTGTTGCTCACAGTTCAGGGCAGGATGCGAGGCCCAGTCAGGGCATGAGAAAGGGCCCCCCACAGCTGGAGTTTTGCAGGGCCACAGAGCCCGGCCTGGTGTCCGTCCGCTGGACATGCGTGTTGTCTTGCACTGGCGGGGGCAGACAGCCATGCGGCCGCTCCTCCTGACCCCACGGCCAGGCCACCCTCTTCCACTCTCATCCCCGTGGAGCCTGTACCACGCCCGACATAATAATGGCATTTATCACCCCTCTGAGGTGCGAGGGGTGAGCGCCAGCTGTTCTACAGAGAGCAAAGCGCTCTCACTTCCGGCCGGGCAGCTATATTCTCGGGAGTCTTTATTGGCCGTTCTTCCTGCCTCTCCCTCTCCAGACCCGCATCCCTCGTCACTTCCTCCCCCTCCTCTCCCCTCCACAAGAAGAAGTCTGCATTGCTGAAGGACCACCGGATGTCCGGCACGGGCCTCCTCTCCCCCAGTCCGTCCACACTTGGCCCCGGGAGGCTGGTGTGTCCAGCTCAGGCAGGGAGGGGCCGTTTCCTCCGTGCCCTCTGGTGGGGCTACCCTGGGCAGGGCGAGGCAGGGGCAGGGCAGTGCTCGGTGCTGCCTTTCCTGGTTTGGTGAGCGGTTTGTTGACCTTTGTCACTTAGCAGAGTCAGAACGGCCCCTGCAGGGGCGTGTAAGGTGTGAGCCTCGGGGGCACATGCGAGGGTCACGAGGCCCCAGCTCTTTGCTGTTTTCACACTTGGGTCCATCTCTCAGGAGCCACCTTGCTGGTCATCCCCCCCCCCCACGCTGGCCCTCACTGGCCACACCCTGGTTTCCCTTGCCGAGTCTGTTCGCAGATGTGTCTGCGTGGAGTCAGCACGGGGTGGGGGGCCCTGCTCTCCCTCCTCCGGGGAGGAGCGGCTAGCCTTCCAGCTCATGGGAAGAGAAAACAGGGGACTTGGCAGAATGTGATCCGTGCGGCTGCGTGTGTAGGTAAAACTGTCCCCTCTGAGGAAAGGACCAAGCGTCTCCTGGTCGATGTTAGCACAAGAAGATGAGGATGAGCAGGAAATACTGAAATATCACGAGAAAATCAAGCTGGTCTTCAGCAACCCGCAAGGAATGTTGGAAATACACAAACACCGCTTCTCTCTGGAGAGTTCTGAGCGTTGGAGATCCACGCGGCTACGGGGAAATCTCTGCTGTATCTTAGAGAGATAACGAGGAGCTGTAGAATTGTGGGAGATTCCTGCGAAAGCTAAACATAGCTTCCCCATATGATCCAGCGGCTCCGTTTCTCTGCATTTCTCCAAGGAAATGAACACAGAAACCCCAGCAGACACTTGGATGCACGTGTTCCTTGCAGCATTTTCACAGAGCCCAAAGGTGGAAAACTAAGTTCCCCATGGGTGGGGGGGAGGGGTGGGTGGGTAAACAAGGCAGCAGAGACACGATGGAATATTACGCAGCCACGAAGAGGGTGGAATCCTAAGGGAGGCCTTGGATGGGCCTGGGAACATGCTGAGTGAGCCAAGCTGACACCCAGGGTCCCTCTTGTGCGGCTCTGCTGGGTGAGGGGGCCAGGCCATCCCACCCACAGAGGCAGAGACAGAGCTGGGGGGAGCAGCTATGAGGTGGTGGAGGGATGGGAGTCCTTGCTTAACGTGGGCAGAATTTCCTGGTGAGGATAGAAACGTCTGGAAAGGACCGTGTGATGCCAGCTGCACCACAGATGCGCTGGACGCCGCTGAGTGATGTTTCTGAAATGGTGACAAGGTGATTCGCTGGCGGACATCAGAGATACAAGGAAAGGAGGATGAACAGCTTCAGAAAACCTGGGAGAAGTGAGCCCCCTGCCTCCTGCCAGTGCTGCCAAAAGTGTCTCGCAGCACCCCCCCCCGTCCCCCCCACCGTGCGCTTGCAGGCTGTGTTGATTTGTCTATTTCGGAGCAGGCCATGGCCCTGGACATTGATGGCCTCAGCCTCTGACTGGCCCGTGGGGGCTGGTGTGAGTCACGCAGTTCGTTTGAAGGTTGTATCATCTGTCAGCATTTCCATGGGAGACGTGGCATCCAACGTGGAAATGATTCCGGCTTGAGTGACCAGCAAAGGTCACGCCCGTCCATGCCAGCTGTGAGCTCTCCTTGAGGGACATCCTTTCTTGTCAGCCCCCTCCACCCCCCCAGGGAGGTGCGGCCCCTGAGGCTGAGGCATGGTGGGTCTCTCCTGTGATTCATCTTTGTCTTTGGAACAGGAATTCCATCAAGGTCAAGGGCGTCTCTTTGCATGGCCACCGCCGGCCCCGGATCCTCCGTGTCTTCCTTGCGTCCTGGGACCAGGGTGTTGGGCCCTCGGCGGCCAGACTCAAGTGCTTTGCACCTCTAGCTATGCTGAAAGTGGCCCAGACGAAGGCTCAGCCGTTCAGAGCCTGCCTGCGCGAAGCCGCGGGAACTCCCCGGACGCTGCTCCTGGTCATCAGCCGCCCTGACTGCCAGGCCGCACGGGGACTGCAGGCCCTTCGGCCCTCCCTGGCGCGGCCCGCAGCTCCCTGCCTCCCTCCCTCCCTCCCTCCCTCCCTCCCTCCCTCCCCAGGGGGGCTTCCCTCCGCCCTCTCGGCGGTCATCTCCTTGTGAAGGACGTGTGGCGTGGGCGAGTGTTGGTGCCCCGACTGGCACATGCGAAGCCCCAGTGGTGGGCATGGAGGCAGGTTCTGGAGGGGCGGTGGGGGTGGCTGAGGTCATGGGGCAGTGCCTGGGGAGGGTGGGTGTCCTCAGGGGAAAAGGCAGGTGGAGAGCTCCCTCTGTCCACACCTCTGTGCTGAGGGGAGGCCAGGTGAGGGGGCCAGGTGAGGGTCCAGGTGAGGGGGTCCAGGTGAGGGCGGGCCAGGGGCGACCGGTGAGCACAGGTGGAAGACCTCCCTGGACAGACCAGGGGCGAGCTCTCACGGGAAAGCAGAGCCTCGACACGGCAGGTGGCTTGCAGCCTCAGGGCTCTGAGGGGTGTGGATATGGTCCCGCCTCCTGCGCTCCTTTGTCACAGCGTCTGCAGCGTCCCACGCACGAGACAGCCTCACGCAGGAGGAGCGTCCCGCCGGCCGCCCTGCGCTGGGCCACTGTGTCCCTTGGTGCTTGCGGGTGGTTCAAACTCAGGTCCGCGCATGCAGGGGCCACCGGCTTGGGGCGGGCCTCACGGGCGGTGGTGCCCGTCCAGCAGGGGCTGACTGGAGAGAGGACGGGTGGGCGGGGTGACTGGCACAGAGAGATGACCTCAGGTGGAGCCGCCCTCTCCCGGGGGGACAAGCTGCGGGCTGCCGGCTGGTGCAGGGGGCCTCGCTGGGGCTGACGCAGCCTCCAGATGGGGTCTCGGGCGCCTCTTGTGGGGTCGCTGGCGCCGCCGTGGGTGCAACTTCGGGGGGGGGGGTCTCGGCTCTGGGCCCCTTGGCTGTTGATGCCGCTCGTGACCGCACCTTCCGACTTGCTCAGCCCCGGGCGGAGAGGCCGTTTTCCTCCTTATGTGAGGAACTTTGCCCGGCCAGGCCGGGAGGCGCCTGGGCTGGTGGCGACAGGGCAGCGGCGACCCCCTCCGCAGCCCCTCCCGGTCGCTGTCCTCGTGCCCTGCTGGTGCCCTGGGGGTCATTTCTCGTCAGTCACGTGGTGGGCATTCTGGGTGCCACGCCCAGCGCGGGCGGACTCAGCGCTGGCTGCGGGGGGGCGGGGGGGGG